>BPLS01016306.1:0-13587 GCA_019656275.1 Rhododendron kiyosumense | reverse complement strand
GGGTACGAGGCACAAGTGATGGAGCGGGTGGTAGGAGATCATCATCAAGGGTATGGAGGTGGAGGTGGAGGTGGAGGTGGAGGTGCAGGAGAAGAAGGAGGAGCCTTCTCTAATTACTTTCCTTCTTCAGCATGGCCTTCTTTGACCTAAAGGCTTTTTTGCTAATTCTATACCATATCACTTTCTATATATACCCATACATTTATACATATTCCCAATATATCCTATAGATTGAAGTACGCGGATATATATACATATCCGAAAACAAAGACTGAAAACTATTTACGTCCGATATATAAGAAAAAAAGGAAGAAGTATGCGGAGATATTGTATAATTCCCCAATCGAACATCTCATACAAATAACATCTAATATTAAATGTACTTAATTATTTACAATCACTATTTATTCTCTTATGGTTTTATGTAGTTGCATTTGTGTTTTCATTGTGAACTGTCTTCTTAACTCTTCCGTATGTTATACGGAGGTGTTACGAGTCTCGTGCTTTTGAGTTTTTTTGTTTTTTCCTTTCCGCTTCTAAATTATGCAACAAAGTGGACTAGAATTTGGATTCGGGGTCTCATTCGAGTAGGGTTAGTGTAGTGCTAATGACTTGGTTCATATTAGAGTTCGACTCTCACTAACACACTACGGACAAATAAGTAATGTGGGATCGATCGATGTTCGATCTTCTTCATGTCTTATAACTAGAACAAAATGGGGTGGATAAGGTGTCATTTCAAGTAGATTCCTGATCATCGACCTATATATATGTATATATGCATTCAAATCAATCAAGTGTCCCACAGTAATCATCGGTGAATAGAGATTGGATATGCAAGAGGTGTTGCTGGCGATATATTCAGATCTTGAAAGAGTGAGAATTAAGTGCATGGTAGCTATTGAATTAGGAAGGTGCAATGGATATATCCTTGCATGATTGAGATGGGAGCCCAATTACTAGAGAAGCTGTAGACAGCTTGATATTACAATGATAGGGCCATTTGACCATTTCCATTACCAAATCTTAACCATTGACTCGTAATTTCGAGTAATTTTTCAGTGCCAGGTTGGGTCCACGTGGTACCCACTCGGCATATCTAGGTCATCCATTACAGTTTTGGACGGCTCGATTTGGAGAGAGAGAGTGATGGGATAAGAGAAGAGAGAATGTTTCAATCTGGATCGTCCAAAAATGCATTGAACAACTGAATGTGTTGAGCGGACATCATAGTTTTAAATCGCGGTATCGGTCGCCGTCGCGGTATCGGTCGCGGTATATCGGTATCGGGACATATCGGTGATACGTCGCGGGAATCGGGTGTCGCGGTCGTGAATTTTTAAAAATCATTAGCAACATGTATAAAACTTGAAAAATATACTTTTGAAGCTTTTTCCCCCAACATTGGCTTAAGTTATCACATTTTAATTAATTTAAGACATGTAATAGCCCATTCTCTTCATGTGAAATATCCGATAATCGCTAGCCACAACTAGTTTATGTTGGAACTTTAGTGTATAATTGTAAAACATGGTGTTTTTCCTTTAGTCCCACATTGACAAGTTACAAAACTCCTATCCACTTTAAATGAATTTGCACTTGAGTGGGTTTGTAGATGAGGACTTAAGGAGAGGTCTCGCGCGCTTAGGAAAATGGGCGGCAATTTGAAAAACTGATTCGGAAATCAATTAATCGGGTGCGCGTCACGAGTTAATCGCGCAGGGGGGTGCAAATCCGGGATTTGAGCTTCGCATACGGTTAAGCCCATGTTTTGCTAAAATTTTGAAGTTTTTTTCCCTTCCTGGAAAAAAAAATTTCCCCTTCCTGGAACTTTTTTTCCCCCGCCAGAATTTTTTTTTTTCCCCTGACCGAGATGAACCGGCCAAACCGGCCCCCAATATCCAATACAGGCCGATACGTACCGGTTCCCGGCCGGTTCGCTTGCGATTTGGAGTCCCCCCGGTATACCGGCCCATATCCGAACCGCTTCCCTCAAATGCCGGTACGAACCGGCCGGTACGGTTCGCACCGGCCGATATTTAAATCTATGGCGGACACCATGTGTGTGAGATATACCCATCTAGCACTGAAAAATATCTCCTAAATTTGAAGCTCTCATTCTTCCATGCATGCATGTATGCACATTAAGAGGAGTCAAAATTGAGGGCCCCTTGGACGTCAACACAGCTAATAAATAATTGTAGGACTTTTGTCTAACACAGCTTGGAGTTTATGCCGGTCACATCTAATGTCAGTGTGTGCTTGACTTAAATTGATCTTTGCCAAGTTGTGTTTTTCGTTGTACTTTTTGGTATTGATTAATCGTTTATCTTGACGAGACAAACTGAAATAAGAAAAAAAGAGTTGATGGAAATCCGTATGTAAGAATAAGATAAAATGGAAGTGATAATGAAAACCATGTTTATTCTTCATGCTATATATGAACAAATAGGAAACCTCGGTTTGGACCTTTCAATTTCCCCATGATTTGGTCATTAATATAGCCAGATTCATCAGGTCTGAAATTCAAAGTCTAACGTTGATTCATCTTTATCCTTTTATTAAAGGGAAATGATATTGGCACTCCAAAAATTGATGCAGGCACTCCAAAATTAGTGTAACTCCAAAGTCACTTTTCTTCATTTTTTGGAGTGTCTGCATCAATTTTTGGAGTGCCAATATCATTTTCCTTATTAAATCTCAGCTACTTTAGATTTATAGTAGATGTTTGTATACATGTGTTCGAATCCGTTCAATACTTGTGAACCCTTATTATTTTTGTAGGGTTCACATGCATCGGATGATTCTTGCACACAAATATTTGTACATAGACCTAATCTACGATTTTACATGGTCAAATGTGAATTCACGTGAACGGCTAGGGCTATTTTATAGTCTTGAGGTTCAACATAAGTCACATAATTAATGCACGTGTGTAAATAGAAACATGAGTATGGAAGCTCCCTTAGAAAACATCTAAAATTACTGAAAAATCGTGTAACCGATAATTGAAAATTGAAAACATAAACATAAAGCGAAGATTGAGAGTACGAGGAGGAGAGCCCTCCAAAGGAATCTGTGGCGTTGGGTTCAGCATTGCATTGCTGACTACATCATGTGGGCCCAAATGATATCAATGTAATCAGGTCCAAATTAAATCATATCCAATCCACTGTCCAACCACGGGTTGTCGAAGGGCCCATGGGTCATTCAACGGCTAGTCGTGGGCCGCTGTTTCGTCAATGATTTTTCTCAAAGTCGGCTGTGTAAAACCCATTTTCCCTTTTCCTTGCAAACCCACTTGACCTCTTTCTCTTTCCTCCCTCAATTGCAAAACCAGAACACCACCGTAAATCGAATTCACTACCACATATTCGTACTGGAACTGGATACTTGGAATCTCGCCCAACCCCTCTTCCTATACCGTTTGGAGCAGAGGCGGCTCCACTCACAAGATTCCATGGTCAATTGAACGCTCTTTTTTTTTCTTAGAATACCTGTAAAATTTTTAGGGTATCCTTACTTTGACCACCCAATCTAAGTGTCAATGAACACTCAATCCAAATGTTGATGAACAGCCAATCCAAATGTCAATGAATACCCAATCCAAATGTTATTTCTAGTAGTTTAATTATTATCCTCTGCATTCTCTCCATCTCTATTGTCAATGGTTTAAATGTATTATTTTTGCATTCCTTTTCATGACAATAACTACTTTATTATTTTTTGCTTAGTTAGCTTATAGAATTACTGAAAAACTTTACAAAAATTCAACTACATTGCAAAACCCCATTAACTTGAATAATATTCTTTCAAATTTAAAACTATGATAAAAAAATCCCAATCATGTCATTCTAATGAACAATATATTTTCGAAAAGCTTAATCTCAACATACTCGCTACAATTTCTTTCAAAATTGTTTTAGTAGATTAATACACTGGTACATTGGCACAAAATATGAAAACTTGTTTGGGAGAACTGTAAAATTTAAAATTTTCTATTCTCAAAACAATGTCTACTACACAATACGACAACATAAAAAAAATTAAAATTATTGTTAAGAAAATATATTACATATATTTAAGTTCTCATTTTGCCTTGTAGTTAATTTTTTTAGAACTAGGTTTTTCGCTGTCGTGCAAGCACGAAAATTTCGTGCCCGTGAAATCTGTTAAAAAGGAGATTTTCTGAAAATATCGTATACAATGCACAATCTCCAATCACTGATCACTTTTGTGACAATTGTCTTATTAATGTCTATTTAGTTTCAATTCAGTCATGAACCCTCAAGATACCTTTTGTCCAATTTCTACGTTCTTGTAGCAATTCAAATTACAATAATATCACAAAATGAATATTCAGCCTAACAATTAATTACTACATTTAAAATTAAGTCTATTTCTCAGATTTAGAATTTATAAAACATTTTCACTATTTATCTATTTAAAATATTATCTTTAACCACTATATTGTTATTCATAGATTTTAAAAACTAATTTTTTTTGAAAGTGCATATTACTAAATTTAGCATTTTCTTAATTTTCTTTTTTTCACAACAAAATACAATAAATATTTAATATTAAATCTTTATAATGTGTAATTTGGTCTAATCAATATTTATTAGGGTTATATATTAACTAATATATAATCTAAAATAAATCTAATTAACTCTACAATGAAATGAATAAAAATAAATAGTATATGAACAAATACTTGTGTTAATCCTCATATTTATAAATAGATACTTTCTACAAATTTCATTGGTAAACATGTTTTTCTTTTTATAAAAAGTTCTTCCTACGTTTCTTAATGCTATTTACTGATTAAAACCTCCATTTTGTTTTATATCATCTATTGATTCAATAAATCTGCACTTGTCCTCTTGCACACAATTCAATCATTTATCTCCGCCAGTGATTCACCATAATGTCGTGAATAATCCTCAATTTACGTATAAAAACATTTTCAGGGCTTACTACTGATTTTCTTTCACAAATAGGACTAAATAATAATTAATTAAATTCTGAAATTAAAAACAGGTTACCATCTTCAACGGGAATTAAGTTTTTGTCCTAACTCCATTAAAATACAAATTGAGTTATGGGTTTCCGGAAAACTACTTCAAACACGATTCTAAGTCCGGATAAGTGTTGTACGTGTCTGTAGTTCGCTGTGGTGGTTTCGAAAACTCGAGGCTGCGTCCAGCGGGCCTTTGACGGGGCCCGCAGCGGCGTAGGCATGAAACCCACTGTTTTTTTTTTTTTTCAGACTCCCGGGGTGAAAACTGGTGGTGTTGAACGGAGGGGAGGGAGGTGGCTGCTGTGAGAGGTGGTGGTGATGGCAGGAGGTCGGGGCGAGGATTGGCCGACAGAGGTGGGTGGTTGTCGAGGAGCGGCACTCAAGCCGGAGATGGTGGAGCCGAGGAGGTGGGGGTGGGGTGCGTCGGGCTCACGGTGGTGGACGGAGAACGTGGCCGGAGGAGGTGACTGGTGGTGCGGGGTGGAGGGAGCCGAAAACACCCCAGCAGAACCACGATTTTACGAAAATACCCCTGCAGATTGAAAAGACCAAATTATCCAACAACACAAACCTGGGCAGCTCCAATCCAGGGGCTTAATTGGAAAAATTGGACAAAAATGGCCAAACCCTTTTAAGGTTCTTTTATTAACAGGTTAGATAAATGTTATATTTTTTTGTCTGCACTATTTATACTAATATATTAGGTTTTGCACATATATTATTGGTTGATACATCAGCTTGCAGAACTAAAGTAATTTCTAAACACCCTCTTAAAAATTCTTGGAGCGGCCACTGATTTGGAGTATGGCCAAAACCCTCCTCCAGATTACCTCACTTCAATCTATGGTTCTTCAGAGTACCGGTAGACCCAAATTGCCCAGCCTCACACCGTTTGACAAAGAAACCGTGGCTCGTGAGTTTCACCGCTGAGTACCTATTTTGCATTACAATTTGGATCACTGCAAAAGATGAGAGAGAAGTAGGTTTGTTTGAATTGGCCGGCAAGAGAGAGAGATGCAAAAGATCAGAGAGAAGTAGCTTTGTTTTGATTGGCTGGAGAGAGAGAGAGAGAGTAATGGAAGACATGGTGTGATTTCGTGTGACTAACTGTGAATGTGAATCTGTGATTAGTTTAATAAAAACAGAGAGAAGAAAGACGAAGTAGAGGGGGAAGTGTGTTGAGATGAAAGGGTAAAACAAGAGACACAGTCGTGGCTCTAACAAATGTTGTCGTGGCTTTAGCATGACCCTTTGTTTTTGTTTTTTGTTGTTGATGTTGTTGTTTTTACAAAATGGAGCATAGTATATTAATAACAACTCAAAGGCGCATAATAGAGTTAAAAATATTTAGGATAAAACCAAACAAATCATTTAAATATAAAACAAGAATGTCTTTCCCCCTAACTGATGTAGCGCAGCCTCATTTTACGAAATTAATTACAAGAAGAAACATGAACAATGTTTGAGCCAGATGTACTGCCTCTTTGAACAAACGATATTGAGATAAATCTCTATTTTTCTTTAATTCAATAATCAATTATTGTGCCCTAAGGCTTACAATGAATATAAATAGGGTGATAGAATCCCTAAACAACTTAGAAGAAATATAAAGTTGCAGAAAATATGAAAATTACCAAAAACAAAAAATTCTACTTTGACTAGAAAATCAAATACTAAGAAGAAATATAAAGTTGCCAAAATAAGCGGCAACTAAAACAGAATTTCCTATCAAAAGTTATTAGCAATCTAAATATTACTATAAACGGCAAAATAGGCCTTTTGAAAGGCTAAACAACATCGAATGACTGAAAACCATCGTTGATCATCTTCCGAAGGAAATGCGTATTGATCAGTGGGTCGTTTCGCTTTAACCCTACGGCCCACGAGTCATTCTGCCACTATCGCCCAGCCTCCAATTTGGTTTGGGTTGTGCTCGATCCAGTCGCTCAAGGA
This sequence comes from Rhododendron kiyosumense, assembly GCA_019656275.1. Classification (NCBI taxonomy): domain Eukaryota; kingdom Viridiplantae; phylum Streptophyta; class Magnoliopsida; order Ericales; family Ericaceae; genus Rhododendron; species Rhododendron kiyosumense. Next base: position 6,614 of record BPLS01016306.1, on the reverse strand, counting down.
ACGTGGATGCGACTCGCTCTATATCACTAACCAAGACATTGAGCCCGACGCAAACATCAACACTCACAATTTGTCGAAGACTCATGCCTAGAATCAGTATTCTCAAAAGACATAAAGTGCTAGTTAAAAATAAAATATAACGAATACCGAGATAATCAGATAGACTCCAACCAAGTATGAATGCACCAATAAACTTTCAAAAACTACAGATCTGTCAAAGCCATAATGAGTTGTCTCACTAAAAACATCATGTTGGATAAGAACATTGTTGGTACGGATTGTGAAGCAACATCGTTTCTGAAAGAACTCGATTTGCAGATGAAATATTTGTTCAAAGACGAAACTAACTCTCGATAAGCCGAGAGACGGAACTCTCATAGGTCAAAGACCAAAGTAAAAGAAAAGATGTATAGAACTAGTAGCATTCCTCTCCCACTGCAGCACAAGAGCATGAAACCCTAGGAGGGGAAGGGAGCAGAGCCGGCTAATGGCATAGGCGGGAGAAGCACGGGCTTTGGGCCCCTAAAAAATGTTTAAAATGAGGGCCCCAATATTCTAAGATCCCTGTATATATGTATGTATATATGGTCCAAATTTTTTTTTGCACTAAACCTTTTTTACACAAAATAAGCTTAATTAAAATTTAGGAGCCACAAAATAGGTCCAAACGGTGAAATTAATCATTAAAATCACTGTGGCGATCGAAAAAAAAAAAAAGAAAAGAAAAAGAAACGCCAATTCAAGGGACAAAAGAATACATGAGCTGATCCAAGAAAAGAAAGAAAGAAAGAAACGCTACTTCACGCTTGAGTGAGTCACTGGTGAATCAACTTAACTATGGAGACTTAATTAGTATGTTTGCAGCAAAAAGTGCGAGAAGACTAATTTTTAAATGATAGATTTTGAGGTATCGTAATAATTGCATTTTTTTTGGATAATTATATGCTTCTATTTTGTAATGGAAAATCTTTTGTAATGGTTTTTTTTTTATGACTCTTTGTAGACCACTTTTGTATGAAAAATATAGGGAGGTCTTATTCAAAAAGTTCGTTTCCGGCCTCCAAAACTTATGAGTCGGCCCTGTGTGCGTGTTGGTGGTGTCGAAATGTTCCATTGACACACTATAAAAAAAGGAACCCATTTCTTGAGTTAGTTTTAAGTGGGCTCTTGATAGTTTTTTCTGAGTGTGTTTATGGTGCGGGTAAAAAATAAAAATACCGCACTACTTGAGTTTATATCGCGATGAAGTTGTTGATTAGAACTTCTTTGCAAATAGACTCGACCGACTTGAACATGCTTTTAAGTCCATTAATATCCAGATTCATCTGTACAATACATTAAACACATACTCGTAGTACTATTTAGATTCATCTATAAAATACATTAGGAAAATTTTAAAATAGCACCTGACCTTTCACACTAATCACATATAGGCATCTGACCTTTTAAAATTATCAAAAAAATACCTGACCTATTCAAAAACCCATCAATTTTACACCCGTCGTTAATTTTCCATCCAAAACAGATGGAAATGCTGAAAATGTGCATTTTGGCACTGATATTGGCAAAACAAGATTAAGGCTCATTTTGGAAAAACACAATATTATACTCATAAACAAGATTAAGACTCAATTTGACTTTTAAAGTCAATTAATAACTTAATTTTTGTCTTTATTCAAAAGAAAAAAAGAGCATTTGTTAGTTTTGCGTCAAGATGAATCAATAAGTCACAAAAATTACTTAACTTTTCAATTCAAACCCATCCTAAATAAGGAATCAAGCTTAATTTAGTAATTAAATACTCATAACTATACAGTCAAATAAAATTACTCTGTATTAAACAAAGGAAAAAACAAAAACAAAAAACATATAATAGTCATGGGTAGGTGTGAAAAGTGTCAAGTCATGGTATTTAATTATTAAATTAAGCTTGACTATATTTTTTGTTTTTGTCTTTTTCTTTGTTTTAACACGGAGTAATCTTATTTGGCTGCATAGTTATGGGAATTTAATTACTCAATTAAGCTTGATTCCTTATTAGGGTGGGTTTGGATTGAAAAGTTAAGTAATTTTTGTGATTTATTAATTCGTCTTGACGTAAAACTAACAAATGCGCTTTTTTTTTTTAATAAAGACAAAAATTAAGTTATTAATTGACTTTTAAAGCCAAATCAAGCCTTAATATTGTTTATGAGTATAATATTGTATTTTGCCAAAATGAGCCTTAATCTTGTTTTGCCAATATTCGTGCCAAAATGCACATTTTTAGCATTTTCGTTTGTTTTGGATGGAAAGCTAACGGCGGGTATAAAATTGATGGATTTTTAAATAGGTCAGGTGTTTTTTTCATAATTTTTAAAAGTCAGGTGCCTGTGTGTGATTTGTGTAAAAGGTCATGTGCTATTTTGAAATTTTCCCAATACATTAAACACACAAACACACACACACACACACACACACACACATATATATATATATATATGACTTTTGCTCTGAAAAAAATTGATAAAATAAATTTTGTAAACCATCAACCATAGGAGAATTATGGGTTGTTCGGCTAAATAATTCAGGATTTTTTGTTCTTACTTAAGAAAATTTCACATTTACTATATTAGTTTTTTGTCAATTTTTTGAAAATTATTGCTTCTTCATGAAGCAAGGAATCTAAAAAGTAAATAATTATAATCAAAATTAAAATTTTTTAATAAAGACGAAAAAATTAACTTATTTAGCCAAATAAGGCCTTAAACAATAGAATAGATTCTGAAGACTTCAATCAAATAAGCCGTTGGCTAGCTCTTTGTAGAAATCTGATGTCAGAAGGATAATTCGATGATTGTTGTCGGTATCGATGCTGTTAGAATTGAAAACTCTAGTCTAGTTATAAATTAATGTTACATGCACAACCATTGAGCTGATACAAGTTCGCAATTATTTAAGAACCGATTATTAAGTTTACGGATTTTTTTGAAGAAAATCGATTTTGGTACTTTAGTTTTAGTCATTGGCACTTTTTTTTATGTGTTGATTATGTGAGAAAACAAAACAAAAAGTGGAGTGCTAAAATCACATCCCTTTTTGAAATAATAATAATAATAATTATTATTATTATTATAATTGAACTTAAATTACTAATAAAAATAAAACTCAAATTTAGGTAATCCGTTTTCAAATTATAATCTGGCGGGCACGTGGAGTCTAGTCTGGGTATTGCATGGATGAGCTGATCCGTTTAATAATTTTTAAAAAAAAAATTGGATGGGCTTGAGAAAAATAAGCTCAATTCTATATGTGTAAGTGCTTGATCCAATCTTTCATTTTTTTTATTCAGATTTCAAGATATGAAAATTAAACTGAATTGAGCTTATTTTTCACGAGTAATAATAGGTCCACTATAGACATTTCATAAACCTACAAATTTACCTAATAGTGTTGTAAAATCACAAGTTCACACAACCTAAACCCTAAGGTATCCTATGAAAGTGTCTAAAATCCTAAACTCTATGAAAGTGCCTATATCACAAAAATCCTATAATAGAAAAATGAACTCTAAAATCCTATAAAAGTACATAAACTCTATGCCCTATGCTAGGGTAATCTACCCTATTTTAAGGTACTCTATCCTATAATAAAAAAGTTCACTCTAAAATCTTATGAAAGTGTCTAAATCTTAGTGTATCCTACCTTACTTTAGGATACCTAGGGACGGAATCAGAAATTTACCCTAACAGTAGCAAAATGTATACTAAAAAAATAAAAAGATGCAATAGAGTCATCGGCTCCAAAAAAAAATTAAAATAATATAATAAAAATTATAATAAATGATGGTTTTCATTTTCACATGAAGTATGAAAAAAGAATAATTTTAATTTTAAGTATCGATAATGGCACTCCAACAACAATAACAACAGAACCCATGTAATTCCTAATTATTGGGGATATGAGCGGGGGAGGATTGAAGACAGATTTAACTTTTGGCAATATATACAAAGTAGCTGATCTCAGAATACCACTTAAACAGTAGCCCTCCTATATGTATTTTGTTGTGGAATCATGACCTCAAATCAAAGCTAAATGGCATCAGATATGGCAAATCTAGAGACCCAATTCAATTTATGTGCATATTACCATGTTTCCTTCATTGACAGTCTAGGGCATCGCTATGAATAAAGATAATGCAACTCCTCATATCTCTATATGAATTTTTTAAATTGATAATCACACTTCCTTTTGGGAGTGACATTATAAATTTGAGAAATGATATTATAATTAAATTCCCTTAATTTTTTAGGTTAAGTTATTTTAGGGTTAGAATTAATGCAGAGTTTTTTTTTCTTAATTACACATCATCATTTATTTTATTGCACTTTAACCCATTGAATTTAGTTTTAGAATACTCTCTCCGTCTCTTTTTAAGTGTCCTGTTTCGTAATTCCAACTTATTAAAAAGATATCATCATTATACCTTTCACATCAACATTTTCCTCCACTTTCTCTTTTTACCTATCATCATTACACTTTTACTCACTTACTTTTCAAAATAAAGTTTACTTTTAGGAACAAAATAGACAATGCACAAACTTCTACCCACTAATTTTACAAAATTAACACTTATTAAGAAATAGTCTAAAATGAAATAGTGGACTCAAAATAAGGGACGGATGGAGTACTTTTTTAGGTCTCCTTTTTTGAAAAAAAAAATTAGAAGATTTATGACTAATATATAATTAAAAATAAGGGAAAAAAATCTAGCAATGACGAGATTATATAAGTTTGGGATAAATTTTTTTCACATATAATAATTACGTTTTTTAAAATTCTTGTCGTGGCGGCCGCCACCATTAGACCCACTGGTCCCATCCTGAAGATACTCTAAAATGGACCTGAAACCTTACAAAATTAATAGGTGGACTTGACGGCTTCTAAAGTTCATGATCCTAAGACAAATTTTCTATTTTTTAAAAGGGTAAATTTTACTGGCTTCCCTGGAGGTTTTTAGCAAAAGCGAAAACCTCCTCCGAGGTTTTTGAAATAGCACTGACCTCACCTGCTTTACCTGACAAAATACATATTCCCCCATCCGTTATCTTCCCGTCAAAGTCTTAAAGGAATTAGCTAAAGTCAACCAATTTGGTTGTGAAAAACCCAAAATTACCCCAAGGCAGAAATTTGTCCCTGCAGATCGAATTTTTTTTTTTCTCTCTCTCTCTCTCCCCTTGTTTTTGGGAATAAATTATCTTTTCTAAATTGAACCACCGTCAGGAAACCCCACAACCCAAAATCCGCATCAGTATTCCCTTGTATTGTCGCCGTCAATCGCCCACCGTTGTATGCAACTACCCCACCAACGATCAAACCTTTCTCTCTTGAACAAATTCAAAACCCAGCTGTTGAATCAACCATGGCCATTTTCTCCAATTGCTCCCACCTCACCAACAGCTCCCATAATAGTAACAAAAATGAATTTCGAAACCGTTGGTTTTCGAAATGAATTTTTTTGATGCTTCATATGATTTTTGATGTGAAGGTGAATTTTGCTCATTTAGGTGTCTTGATTGGAATATTTGGAAAAACTTTTGCGTTCTTTTTTAGTTCTAACCCTTGATTTTTCTTATATGGTGATTGGAAGAAAGTAAGGAGTGGGTTTGATGGGGAGAATGTGGGCATTCAATATGGTGAGATGGCAGTGGTGGGAGATGGGTTTCTTCATTATTAGAAAAATCTTCGGTCCAGGATGCGATTTTATTTTGCTTCAATCAGCATTTTGTTGTTGTATGTGCAGATTAAGAGGCAATTAATTTCTCCCCTATGGAAAACGACGAGCCGAGAAATGGGGTGGGATGTTCTTCTTCTATTGATGCCTCTCCTGCAAAATAGTACATGTTTTGATCGGAAGGTGCTAGCATATTTTATTGCTTCAGAGGTTTTTTTGATAACCGGATGTTTGGGCCAATTTGCGCGCCCCTCAATTAATTCCAAAGAAACTAAAATTAATGACAGAACAAACTCTCTAGTCAGTGCAAGATTTAAAATGTTTAGCCTCCATAGGTTTGAAATGTGCAACTTTATGAAAAAGCCCATTAGGTTGTCGGAAGTGTGTGAACATGCATGCGGCTACATAAGAGGAGAGTAGGAGGCTTGGAATTATATGGATATGAAAAAAAATGTTATTTTTATTGCTGGTAAAAAATGTTTTTAATGCTTTGTTTGGATGGAAATTTGAAATTTTTTTTGAAAAATAGTAGGAGTAATGAGTGGAAAGAGATAGAAAGAGAAATATTGAAAGTAGGGAGAATCTAGGATGAATTTAGGGGGGATTTTTTGAAAAATTCTTTTTAAGTTCTAAAGAGAACAAGGCATTAAGTTTCTTGAGATGTGGCTGTCGACAATTAACCGAGCTGTTGTTGAAGGTAGGGATGGCAATCGGGTCATTTGGGGCGAATATGGGTAATTCCGTACCCGATCCCCAAAATCGAACCGCTCCCCATATCCGCCCCGATACCCGAACAGAAAAAACAAAAAAAACCCATAACCGAACCATTCGGGGATCGGGTAATCCCCGAACCAAATGAATACCCGAATCAATGTTTCAAACTCATGTTCAAAACTTGGAC
>BPLS01016302.1:0-11286 GCA_019656275.1 Rhododendron kiyosumense | reverse complement strand
GCAAGTATCAAATTGCATTTGCAGGATATTAAGGTTGTATTGAATCGGGAATTTGTGGAGGAAAGCTAAAGAGAAATTAAGTGAATATCATATTTAAATTTTAGGGTTCTCGTGCTCAATGGGTTTTCAAGGATATTTCGGCTTGGGCGTAATGGTAGTCAAAGAAATTGGTCTTATATTAGTCTTTGTTGATCACATAAAAACGTACATAAATAAGAAATTGAGATTTTAAGAGAGATCATATAATTATACAATAAAAAATAAAAGAGAAGAGTTAATTGTTTTAGATATTGAGAGTCAAGAGTGATACCAACGATTTTTACAGATAGTCCTTTGAGACCCCTAAATTATTTAGGGTCCGTTTGATTAGTGAGAAAAATATAATATAAAATAAAAATGATAGAAAGTGAAGTGAAAGAAAAGAAAAAGAAAAAGTTTTTTTTTTTTCCTCACATCCGTTTGATAAGAATTAAAATTTTGCAAAAAAAAAAAAGTAGAGAGATAAGGAGGGAAAATGTGGAACGAAGAGGATAAAGAAGTTATTAATTGTTGTTGATTTTCTCAAGAAAATAAAATTTTCATGCACATTTTGTGTGAAAAATTAAGGCAAGCTCTCAAGCTTTGGAAGGTTCTACTGAAAAATTCACTTTCTACTACTTTCTAGGACATTCTTGCTTAGTGAACACAAAAAAAAGTATATATATTTTCTCTTTCTTGTATTTTCTATCGTTATCTTGCTAATCAAACGGATCCTTATGTTTTGCAATCAAATAAGACGAGATCATATCAGCAAATTACTAAATTATTCTACACTTTGAGAGCCGTTTTGTTGATACAAAAGAGGTTGATTCAAAAATGTGATATACAGAATGATTGACTGCATGAATAATTCACCACGAAATCTATCTAGTAAAGTATCTATAGGTAATTCTAAATAAATAGGGTGTGGAAATTCTATGGAAACTTGGGGAGGGAGGGTGTATTCGGAAGGAATGAAATCAAAACTTTCCTTCATGGCATAATTATGATTTAGTTTAACTTTTTCACATAACATCAGTACGGAAATTATTTTAAATACCATACCCTACTATTATTTAATTTTAAATATTTTTATATTTATTTAAAAACAATGCTTCCCATATCAGATTTGTCTATTTCTATATAAGTTGGTACCTTATTGAGAAAGATTAGTGACCGTATTTTCAAATTAGATATGATTTGGGCCAAGACTTATATGCTACATTTACTTCCACGACCAATGGTACGTACGTACACACGGTAACCAGTCAATTGGTACATTGATTGACCATATTTCAATAGGCAAATAATTTCTATAATCTTATATTGGTTTATATTTTGATGTGTGAATGACAATAAATTAAAATAAGCTTATTTTGAAAGATGATAACTTACGCACTTATTAGAATTAAACAAATGAAAATAGTAATGAACAATAGAATTTGAACTTAACTGATTGAGTTTTCCATTGCAGATTATTCGGTAAATCATCAACTTTTTGAAACCTGAATTTAGTTAATTAATTTTTTTTTTCCAAATTTACTGATTGGAATTGGACTTCTTATTGTACAAGTTGAAGAAGGAAACTCTGTAATTCCATTCCTAACATAAAATAAGAATATGACAAGATACAATAATGAGGAAAAGGGTAAATTTCACTGACCTTCCTTGAGGTTTCTAACAAATGCAGGAACCTCCCCTAAGGTTCTAATAATTGCACTGACCTCCCTTCCTTTACAAACTATTGTTCAGATTCCCCCATTCCGTTAAATCCACACTAACAACGTTAGTTTTTGTTATTAATCAACTAAAATGCCCTTGAATATTAAACTAAACAATCAAGTCATTTTCTTATTTTTTGTAATTTAATTGAAGTTTCAAATATTAAAATTAACATTACACTGTTTATATAAGATAATTTTAACATCAAATTAGACTAAATTATATAAACTGTTGTTAATGTTGAATAATTAATCATGCATTTTACATTATCATAGTCATTGTTTTTCTTTCTCTTCAAAGTGTAATTTTCCAAATAGAGGACTCATAGAGATATCTAATCCATCATACTAGAGGGAAAAAAAACATGACTCTTGTCAATTTTTCTAGGAAATAAACTCAATTTGATATACTCATTGATCATTCTTTAAAGATTTCTTCTATTTTTTTCTACTAGTGCATTTCTGATGAAACATAATTATCACTAATGAAATAAGAAGGAAAAATAAAAAAAGGTTAAAGAATGTTTTATACCAACTTTATTTCGTTAAAAAATACAAGATAATTTTTTTGTATGTTGGATCAGGCATTTGCATGCGTCTCTCCTATTTTCAAAATTCACCTAGGAGAGGAAAAAAATAGACCGTGATTATCAAACTATAAAATGCATAACTTACGATACAAGTTTGACCAAAGTATGTATAACTCAAGTCTAATTTTGTTAAATATTGTAAATCCCAAGTCAAAGAAAAAAGTAGCATACAAATATAAAAAAAATTGAGAGAAAAGATACATTGACTTCGCTCATAACAAATAAGTAGAAATCAAGTTTTTTTTTTTTAATTTTTGTTTCGGGATGTGATGGGTTAGAAATATACAAAATATTAACTTTATAAATAAAATGAGATACATGAAAAAAAATATTAACTTTATAAAAATAATGAACACTGAAATATAAGATGTATTAATAGTTATTCAAATTTGACCAAATATATTTAGTTAGTTATAATTTAACATTAAAAATACCAATTAGAAAAAATAGAACAAGAAGAATTGATTTTTAGTTTACAATTATTCGAGGGCATTTTAGTCATTTAGTAGCAAATACTAAAGGCATTATTGTTGATTTAATGGAATTGTTGATTTAACAGAATGTGGGAACCTGAAGAATAGTTTCAAAAGTAAGGGAGGTCAGTGTTATTTCAAAAACCTCGGGGAAAGTCTATATTTGTTACAAATCTCAGGGGAGGTAAGTGAAATTTACCAAAAACGAGAGTGATTTTTTTTTTTGGTATTTTAAAAATAAAAAACGGAAGCGATCATTACTGAAGAATTTGTGAAAGTCTAGGTACACTACATCCAACCACTACATCATCCACTACATTTTTTGTAGGGCCCACTCCGGATCCCAAAAAAATACAGAAAAATGTCCATAAATTTTAAAATAATATATTATGGGGCCCTGTAAAAAATTAGCTCCAACAAATATAGGTAAGTATTATTTCTAGATTCATTGGGGCGAAACTGTGCAGTTAAACAATTTCGTTCCTACAAATTAAGAAATAATACTTACCGATATCTGTTGGAGTTGATTTTTTACAGGGCCCCATAATATATTATTTTAAAATTTATGGATATTTTTCTGTATTTTTTTGGAATCCGAGATGGGCCCCACAAAGAATGTAGTGAATTGTGTAGTGGTTGGATGGTAGTGTATGTTTCATCTCTCCTGTGAAAAGCAGTCCATCTCCTCAGGAACAGCTGTGTCCTTCTCCTTTACAACTACACATGATAAAAAGTACTACGTACTAGTCTACTGTGACATTAGAGAGATACAGAGACAGAGACGCACAGGCATGGGGAACTTGCGGCGTCTTATCGCAACTCGCCCTCTGTTCTTGGGCACACCTATGTTTTCTCGTTCTTCTTTGATCTCCGGCCCCGTCACTGAACCGGGCTTTTCTGGTTTACCCCGTGGATCTCATTCGTTGTTGCCCATTTTACAACTCCTTCCGCAGAAATTCCGGTTCATCAACGACTCACCGGCATCGGCGTTGGCGTCGGGTACTGGTGGTGGTTCGGATTCCTCCTCTGTTCGTACATCCGCAGTAGAAGAAAAGACGGCACCTTTGCTGCCTATGCTGATGATGTTCCCTGACATGCGGGAACCTTGTGATGGTTTTGGTTCTCTTGTTAATTGTCCTTTCCTTATACCTTCTTCGCAAGGAGAGGAAGAGGAAGAAGAGATGGAAGGAGATATACGAAGCGCTTGTCATGATGCCGTACTACCAGAAGTGCTCCGCAACAGCCGATGCGTTGGCTCTTCTCACGGCTGGCTTGCCTTCATCAACACCTTTGACTGCGGCCTCTACCTCTCGAGTTTACCCCTCACCGCTGCTTCTGCCTCGGCACCTCATAATCATAATCATAACACTAACGCGCAATCCTCCTCCTCCTCTTCTGCTGCTGATAGCTTGCGGCCGTCGTCACCTGTTCCACTATTTACCATCCAGCTCCCCCGCATAATTACCCTTCCTCACCTCACTCAAACCACACACAACGAGGATGTATGGCCCTGTCCAAGTTTCCAATTTCTTTGTCGGAAGGATCCCCGGTTCTTTGACATGTCGGATTCCTGCATTGACATGGAAGCGTGTTTTCCGGTTAGTCCAAAGGACTTGAGCGAGACTTTCGTGCACAAGATCATCTTGTCGGCCCCTCCGGCGCTGCTCAGCTACCACAACAACGAGGGTGGCCGCGCCACAGTACTCGTCATGGCCATCCTTGGCGGCGAGTTTCGCGATATCGCTTTCTGTCAGCTGGCCGACGCAGACTCCTCCTCCTGGACCCTTCTGAACAAGGTTGATTCGGGCGGCTACGCGGACATCATGTACTCCCAGAGCGATAAACGGCTCTACGCCATCAGGGATTGTGATCTAAAACTCGAAGCTTGGGATCTCCGCGATCCAGAGAAGACACGCTCCACCGTGACCGCCACCCCCATTCCCGACCGGGACAACGTCAAATTAGGAGAAGAATTCGACAACTGCAAAAAGAAGTACTATCTGGTGGAGTCTTTGGCTGATATCTTGGTCGTCCGTAGGTACGTGGCTCACCAGGTTGACAACAATGGCAAGGTTCCGAATCGGCCCTATCGCACTGTCGATTTCCAAGTGATGAAACTCAACTCCGACCGGGATGATTGGGAAATCGTGAAAGACCTTGGCGACCGCGTGCTGTTCGTGGGCCTCAATCAATCCGTCTCCGTCTCCGCCGCTGAGCTGAACCTGAGGCCGAATTCTATATACTTCGCCGATGACTCCGTGGATCTTATGCATAAAAGCCTGTTCAAAGAACCTTATTTCTCGGATCGTTTGCACTTCTGTGACAAACGTGCCAGTGGTGGTCACGACTTTGGCGTCTTCAATTTGAAAGATGGACGTGTCACGGGGAGGTCCTGGAGAGGCCGCCGAGGCCGAGGAATTAGGGGGTTGTGCCATCCTCCCCCTGTTTGGGCCTTCGTCTAGGACCCGGCTTCTTTGCGGTCCAACTACAGAGAGCCCATGCAATCCGTTCATCTTTGCATTCGACGGTCCAAATTTTAAAAACATCATTTGATAATTGCGAATACTCCAACCGCACCTTTGGACTGCAGACAAGCCTCGTGTTTCATCTACCCCTGTTTAAGTATTTCTAGATGGTTAATCTACAAACTTATTTAAAATGAGTAGGATATTCTGTTAAATTCATATTGTTTTCTGGTTTTGATAGTTGGTCTAGTAACTATTTCTTGCTTTGGTTTCTGTAGATGGCAACTTTTATGTGGTGTTCTTTAATATTTTTTGGTCACACGGTTACAACCTCTCATTCGATACTGTTTACGTCCATTTTTGGCCAAATTCTAAAAAGGAATTTGTTAAGTCAAAATTGTTATCGAAGTTGCTTCAGCAATTAGTATTCTCGTCCTTTGCTAACTGAAGTGTCAATGATTTTTTTTTTTTCCTGTTTGGTGAATTGACAGGAGCTCCTCCATGAATGCAACCTCCATCTGCCATTGACAGAAAATGGTGATGACAAGTTGACAACGTTCAGGCAATTATTTACCTTATTGGAAGGTGGAATCATGGTGCAGTGGAGACTCTCTGGCACATTAGATTTTGGTGCACCAGATACACCAAGTGAAAAATAAAAAAGAATAACAGAGCAAGTATCAAATTGCATTTGCAGGATATTAAGGTTGTATTGAATCGCGAATTTGTGGAGGAAAGCTAAAGAGAAATTAAGTGAATATCATTTTTAAATTTTTAGGGTTCTCGTGCTCAATGGGTTTTCAAGGATATTTCGGCTTGGGCGTAATGGTAGTCAAAGAAATTGGTCTTATATTAGTCTTTGTTGATCACATAAAACGTACATATATAAGAAATTGAGATTTTAAGAGAGATCATATAATTATACAATAAAAAATAAAACAGAAGAAGAGTTGTTTTAGATATTGAGAGGCAAGAGTGATACCAGCGATTTTCACGGATAGCCCTTTGAGACCCCTAAATTACTTTAGGGTTTTTAGGGTTTGTTTGATTAGCGAGAAAAATCTACCTAATAAAACATAATGGCGTGGGCCTCCACACACGACAAGTTGATCCAAAGTTTGAGATTGATTTGATCAAAGGACTGATGTGTGCTCTCTAACTCTTTTAAGAAAATACCCACACTCTCACAAATGTATTACAAAAATGTCATCAAATGGTGGGTAGTGCTATAGGCACGGGCAAATACTAATATAATATAAAATGAAAATGATAGAAAGTGAAGTGAAGTGAAAGAAAAGAAAAAGAAAAAGTTTTTTTTTTCTCGTTTGATAAGAATGAAAATTTTGCAAAAAAAATAGTAGAGAGATAAGGACAGAAAATGTGGAGGGAGGAGGATAAAAAAGTTATTAATTGTTGATTTTTTTGAGAAAATAAAATTTTCTTGCACATTTTTTTGAGAAAAATTAAGGCAAGCTCTCAAGCTTTGGAGGATTGTACCGGAAAATTCATTTTCTACCACTTTTTAGGACATTCTTACTTAGTAAACACAAAAAAAGTATTTATTTTTTATCATTCTTGTATTTTCTATCTTTTTCTCGCTAATCAAACGGACCCTTATGTTTTGCAATCAAAGGAGACGAGATCATATCAGTAGATTACTAAATTATTCTACACTTTGAGAGCGGTATTGTTGATACAAAAATGTGATATACAGAATGATTGACTGCATGAATAATTCACCACGAAATCTATCTAGTAAAGTATCTATATGTAATACTAAATAGGGTGTGGAAATTCTATGGAAACTTGGGGAGGGTGGGTGTATTTGGAAGGAATGAAATCAAAACTTTCCTTCATGGCATAATTATGATTTATTTTACCTTTTTCACATAACATCAGTACGGAAATTATTTTAAGTACCATACCCTACTATTATTTAATTTTAAATATTTTTCTATTTATTTAAAAACAATGCTTCCCATATCAGATTAGTCTATTTCTATATAAGTTGGTACCTTATTGAGAAAGATTAGTGAACCTATTTTCAAACTAGATATGATTTGGTGACTCAAATTGGATCAAAAGTCCAAGCTAAGACTTATATGCCACATTTACTTCTATGACCATTGGTATATACGTACACACGATAACCAATCAGTCGATTAGTACATTGATTGACCATATTTCAATAGGCAAATAATTCCTATAATCTTGTATTGGTTTTATATTTTGATGTATAAATGATAATAAATTAAAATAAGCTTATTTTGAAAGATGACTTACGTACTTATTAGACTTAAAAAATGATCATGAAAATAGTAATGAACAATAGAATTTGAACTTAACTGATTAGTTTTCCATTGCAGATTATTCGGGTAAATCATCAACTTTTTGAAACCTAAATCTAGTTAATTTTTTTTTTTCCAAATTTACTGATTGGAATTGAACTCGGAGTCCCAACGGAAGTGGGAATATGAATCTCTCCTTCCTCTTATTGTACAAGTTGAAGAAGGAAACTCTGTAATTCCATTCCTGACACAAAACAAGAATATGACAAGATACAATAATAAGGAAAATGGTAAATTTCACTGACCTCCCCTGAGGTTCTAATAATTGCACTGACCTCCCTTACTTTACAAACTATTGTTCAGATTCCTCCATTCTGTTAAATCCACACTAACACCATTAGTTTTGTTATTAATTGACTAAAACGCCCTTGAATATTACTAAACTAAACAATCAAGTCATTTTCTTCTTTTTCGTACTTTAATTGGAGTTTCAAATATTAAAATTAATATTACACTATTTATATAAGATAATTTTAACATCAAATTAGACTCAATTATATAAACTTTTGTTAAAGTTGAATAATTAATCATGCATTTTACATTATCATAGTCATTATTTTTCCTTCTCTTCAAAGTGTAATTTTCCAAATAGAGGACTCATAGAGATATCTAATCCATCGTAGGAAAAAAAAAAACATGGCTCTTGTCAATTTTTCTAAAAAATAACTCAATCTGATTTACTCATTGATCATTCTTTAAAGATTTCTTCTATTTTTTTCTACTAGTGCATTTTTTATGAAACATAATAATCACTAATGAAATAAGAAGGAAAAATAAAAAAAGGTTAAAGAATTTTTTATACCAACTTCATTTCGTTAAAAAATACAAGATAATTTTTTTGTATGTTGGATCAGGCATTTGCATGCGTCTCTTATTTTCAAAATTCACAAAGGAGAGGAAAAAATAGACCGTGATTATCAAACTGTAAAATGCATAACTCACAATACAAGTTTGACCAAAATATGTATAACTCAAGTCTAATTTTGTTAAATATTAAATCCCAAGTCAAAAAAAAAAGTAGTACGTACTGCTTTACAACTACACATGATAAAACGTAGTACGTACTAGTCTACTGTGCCATTAGAGAGAGAGAGAGAGAGAGAGAGAGAGAGAGACAGACAGACAGACAGGTATGGGGAACTTGCGGCGTCTTATCGGAACTCGCCCTCTGTTCTTGGGCACAACTATGTTTTCTCGTTCTTCTTTGATCTCCGGCCCCATCACTGAACCGGGCTTTTCTGGTTTACCCCGTGGATCTCATTCGTTGTTGCCCATTTTACAACTCCTTCCGCAGAAATTCCGGTTCCTCAACTACTCACCGGCTTCGGGGTCGGCGTCGGGTACTGGTGGTGGTTCGGATTCGTCCTCTGTTAGTACATCCGCAGTAGAAGAAAAGACGGCACCTTTGCTGCCTATGCTGATGATGTTCCGTGACACGCGGGAACCCAGTGATGGTTTTGGTAGTCTTGTTAATTGTCCTTTCCTTGTACCTTCTTCTTCTTCTTCACGAGGAGAGGAAGAAGAGATGGAAGGAGATATACGAAGCGCTTGTCATGATGTAGTGCTACCGGAAGTGCTCCGCAACAGCCGATGCGTCGGCTCTTCTCACGGCTGGCTTGCCTTCATCAGCACCTTCGACTGCGGCCTCTACCTCTCGAGTTTACCCCTCACTGCTGCTTCTGCCTCGAGACTCCATAATAATAACGCGCAATCATCGCCTTCCTCCTCCTCCTGTTCTGCTACTGATCGCTTGCCGTCACCAGTTCCGCTATTTACCATCCAGCTTCCCCGCATATGTACCCTTCCTCACATCAGTGAAATCAAATACGAGAATGTATGGCCCTGTCCAAGTTTCGAATTCTTTTGTCGGAAGGATCCCCGGTTCTTTGATGAGTCAGATTACTTGGATGACATGGAAGAGTCGTTTCCGGTTGGTCCAAAGGAATTGAGCGAGACTTTCGTGCACAAGATCATCTGGTCGGCCCCTCCGTCGCTGCTCAGCTACCACGACAACGAGGGCAGCGGCGGCGGCGCCACACTCGTCATGGCCATCCTTGGCGGCGAGTTTCGCGACATCGCTTTCTGTCGGCTGGCCGGCGCAGACTCCTCCTCGTGGACCCTTCTGAACAAGGTTGATCCCGGCGGCTACGCGGACATCATGTACTCCAAGAGCGATCAACGGCTCTACGCCATTAGGGATTGTGATCTAAAACTCGAAGCTTGGGATCTCCGAGATCCAGAGAAGACACGCGCCACCGTGACCGCCACCGCCACCCCCATTCCCGACCCGGACAACGTCGAATTAGGAGAAGAATTCGACACCTGTAAAAAGAAGTACTATCTGGTGGAGTCTTTGGATGATATCTTGGTCGTCCGTAGGTACGTGGCTCACCAGGTTGACAACAATGGCAAGGTTCCGAATCGGCCCTATCGCACTGTCGATTTCCATGTGATGAAACTCAACTCCGACCGGGATGATTGGGAAATCGTGAAAGACCTTGGCGACCGCGTGCTGTTCGTGGGCCTCAATCAATCTGTCTCCGTCTCCGCCGCTGAGCTGAACCTGAGGTCGAATTCTATATACTTCGCCGATGACTCCGTGGATCTTATGCATAAAAGCCTGTTCAAAGAACCTTATTTCTCGGATCGTTGGCACTTCCGTGACAAACGTGCCAGTGGTGGTCACGACTTTGGCGTCTTCGATTTGAAAGATGGACGTGTCACGACGAGGTCCAGGAGAGCCCGCCGAGGCCGAGGAAATAAGGGGTTGTGCTATCCTCCCCCTGTTTTGGCCTTCGTCTAGGACCCGGCTGCGGTCCAACTGCAGAAAGCTAATGGAGTTCGTTCATCTTTGCATTTGACGGTCCAAATTTTAAAAACATTATCCGATGATTGCGAATACTCCAACCGCATCTTTAGACTGCAGACAAGTCTTATGCTTCATCTACCCCCAATTTAGTATGGAAAATTCTAAAATCAGCCCAATAGGCTGACAATAATAAGTGTGTGAATGTGTATTAAAGGGTGCAAAAAGCACACAAAAATACATAATTTTTTTGTCTTTTAGTGTACTTATCGGCGCTGACAATAGCAAGACCGTTTAAGTATTTCTAGATGGTTAATCTACAAACTTATTTAAAATGAGTAGGATATTCAGTTAAATGCATATTGTTTTATGGTTTTGATCGTTGGTCTAGAAGCTATTTCTTGCTTTGGTTTCTATGGATGGACACTTTTATGTGGTGTTCTTTGATATTATTTGGTCACACGGTCGCAACCTCTCATTCGATACTATTTACACTCATTTTTGGCCAAATTCTTAAAAGGAATTTGTTAATAGATTACACCACTGTCTTATTTATTGACAGCATAATCACCATCATCACTTGTTATTGGTTGGCGACTTGATGTTCACATATTGAATCATGGACACAATGTTCTCAGTACAGTCAATAATATTGGGAAATGATAGTAGTCGGAAAATGATATTGGCACTCAAAAAACAAGCTAATCCTATGTAGCCCCATTGGATATACAGATTATCATCCACTCCAATGTCCACATACGATCAAACAAGCTGGTCCTATGTATTTCAGTCCATAACTTCAATGAAATGAACCTTTGTGTCCTCTCAGATGCATAGATTCTTGTTTGGTTTCACAAAGTTGATA
>BPLS01016288.1:0-21824 GCA_019656275.1 Rhododendron kiyosumense | reverse complement strand
ATGAGAGAAATGACAAGCATCCTGTACGACCAAAGGTCAAACACTAGAGGAAAAATAGGTTTTCTGCTCTGCTATAGGATTGATATAGACCAAGGTTACCCAGATCGCGGACCGCGATCGTGGTACATCGTACCCTTTGTAACACGGTAAGGTGGGGGTAGGTTTCTTAGGATCATTTGTTCGGAACGAAATTAGTTTGTTCTGAACGCAGACCAAATTTTCAGATTAGTTTAGTACTAGTAGCCTATGTGGCACCGACACTCCAAAAGGGCGCCGTGTC
Organism: Rhododendron kiyosumense; assembly: GCA_019656275.1. Taxonomy (NCBI): domain Eukaryota; kingdom Viridiplantae; phylum Streptophyta; class Magnoliopsida; order Ericales; family Ericaceae; genus Rhododendron; species Rhododendron kiyosumense. The sequence goes on along the minus strand of BPLS01016288.1, from coordinate 21,544 downwards.
CACGCATTAGACACGGGGACACAGCAGGGACACGTATTGGACACGCCACGTGGCATGTCCAATAATTTTTATTATTTTTTGATAGGGGACACAGCTGGGGACACGCCGGGGACATGGCTAGGGGTCAAAATGTAATATTTTTTAAATTTTTTGGGGTTAATATGAAATTATTCAAAACATTTGGGTCAAACTATAATTATGCCTTTGAAAAAAATTTATACAATTTGTGAAATTATTCATATACAATAGTTCATAATTTTTTTTATATATATCTACATATATTTATTTATACACGTGACGTATCCCCCGCCGTGTCCGTGTCCCCATTGTTTTAGAATTGCTGTGTCCCGTGTCCGTGTTACATAGGTAGTAGCATCTATATATGATGTTGTACTTATCAAATCAGTAATGGGATAAACTTATGATGTCCCTTTTATAATATGACAATCTTCTTATCATCTGTGTGCCATTTTCATAATCAGATCGCCGGAATCTCCATTTCAGTTTGCTACCGATTCCTGTCCCCTGATTGAAATTGTTCGATCTCGATCACAGTTTGTAACCCCTATAGCGAATTGTGGTAAGTTGGTAACCCTGATACTGTCAGAAAGAACAGTTCAGGAAGTATATTTGCATTATGCATTCCTAGATGTTATGCTAAGAACATAAATCAAGTCATACAACCTTCTGAAAGAAAATTGACAACAAATGTACTTAGAAGACCCGCATTGCCTCAACTTCAGCTAATAGATTTAACGTCACTACCTGAGAACGGCCTTACTAACTGGTGTCAATTTCATTTATCAAAATTTGATTTTCATCCCAAAGTTTGGAAAGACAATCTTTTAATGGATCCAGTTTCCTTAAGAACTTAGAGAACAGCTCTTTCTAAAACAGCATCGGGGAGAAGTTTTTCCAAACAAAATTTCTGTGTTCCCTCATTGTCTTCTTTCAAGAACAGAAAACAACTGTCAAAAAGAACATGTGACTTGCCCTGTAATATTGACTCCATTATGCATTCGTTAAATTCAAGTAATGTATAAACTCGACAGAATTTTGATCCAGATGCTTCTGCAACATCACTAAAACTACAACACAATGCAATTTACATTCTCTTAATTAAATCAGATGACAATAACGGTAACAGAAGTGTTTCAATTGAGATATAATGGTAACAGAAGTACTTCAATCGAGATATATGAATATATTTTAATGTGCTTGTTGTATACAAGGAAGCATATGATGTCTCCAGATAAGAAAGACCTCGTGTAACTGAGAATATGCATGATGAAACTACACCAACGTGAAAACTACTTAGGCTGCCCCAATCCCGTTGGATGGTCAAGCCTTCCAATTTTCCAGATATTTCTGCTACCAAGCCAGTGGAATTGGATGAATGCAGCATTTAACGCATGCACCCTTAGAAAGTTGGAACTACTAAAATGGACTAGCAGAAGGGACAGACTAAGTAGCTAGTCAGCACTAGCCTAACAGCCAGGGCACAGGCCTATCATCTCATGTCACCAGCAGTGGCGGAGCACGGATTTTGTTTTCGGAGGGGGCTGGCTTATTAGACATATATTTTTCATCGGAACATATAATTATTATATCATAAGATTTTTGTTTTCAGTTCATTACATTTGTATATTGAATTGATTCTTTAGGCTATTTCAACTGTCATGTACTTATTTTTTATTTATGAAAGAAATTGAGAAATGAGAATGTAAAATAACCAATTTTTTATCAAATTGAAGCAAAATTATTAAGATTATAAGTAACTATACACGAATAATTATCAATAATATTTAAAATCAAGTATATACAAAATAAAATTTTTAAAATTCGGACACTCAGAGCCGGGGCCGGGGACCCCCCGGGCCCCTACATACCTCCGCCCCTGGTCACCAGGGTGTTCTTGGATAGTTGAGGCAACAGAATGAGTCTCACAATTCCCAAGTAAGAACTCCTCCTTCGCACAAGAAGGAATTCAAAGATCTCCTTCTTCGCACAAGAAAGAACTGGTCAAACCATTGCTAACTGGGCAAACAGCATGAGTCACACATTCTAGTAAATATGAAAACCAAGCTCTTTGGGCTTTATTAACTCAGCTGTCATGTTTGCCGGAATTGGAGTTGGTACTAATATTTTTTCACGTACAGGGCAAACACTACTTTACTGGCTCCAAAAGCAATAATACAACTATAAAATGAGAACAGCAAAAAAAGCATGAAACCAGATTTCTGATATCAAATGACCCATGTTTCTTTCATTTAACAGTGGAGAGGATAATGCCTCCTTATGTTATGCACTAATGTCCCCTTACACAATGGCAGCATTCCTAGTGATGTGATGCGTGCAAAGTTTTAAAAAGAGGGCATACCTTCACAAAACAAGAGTGCATGTCAAAATTTGACATAATCTCAGCTCTCTCCCCTAACTTCAAGTTTGGAGACTTCTCCCAGGACAAATATAGTAATTCCATCGGCATCTTGCCCAGTAAACACAATCCTTCAAAATTTGCTGCTGCGCACATATAGGGCCCAATGAGGTGGCGAAAAACAGGTTCATGTAAAGAAAAGGTGAACTACAAGCTCACAAAGCAAGAATACGCCGAACTAAGAGGTGAAGTTACAGCCAACAGGAAAAGATAAGATAATTCATAATGCTTGAATAATACAAAAAGCATGGCTGCCAATAGAGAAAGACGAAGGTAAAGGAATATAAAAGTAGCTCATTTCCTACTATCTATAATTACTAACTTTTAGCCTACGTACAGCTCACTGCATTATCCAAATCAACCATAATGTCACAGGCCATGTCAACTTAAACACCAAGAAGGTGTAACAAAACTATTCAATTAAAAGGCATAAGTACAAGGGGATCTCTATGTTTCCTCCTTTTGGTTACATGTTCTCACTGGGAGAAAATAAATGGTGAAGCTCAACTGCTCAATATACTTATCAAAAAAAATAAATAAATAAGAAGCTCAACTGCTCAATATTCAAGCCCATTAAACTGTGTTTGTTCAAGGACAGTGACGGGGAAAAGGAAGCTATTTGTGTTTGATCCTGAAGGATATTATGCTAATGTAATTCTCATTTAGTAAAGAATTCCCATTAAATCTAGTAGTTTAATTTATTCATGTACTCGTCCTTTATGGTAATTTCAATATTTAAGCGTTGACCTATAGAAAGGTTGATTGTACTAGAATCATTGGTTTTGATCTAGAGAAGTTAACTACCCTATTGATGTGGATGCCTATACTCTCTTCAGGTGCGAATCCCAAGGTCTACCTTTCCTTAAACGTTAACTGATGTCAAAGATTAGCTATTCACCAGCGCTAGAGGAAACAATGACAACATTCAAACTAAACAAGCTAGCATTCCACAGATGACGCTATTACACAACAATGTTACGAGCTTATGCTATGAAATCCATCTAAAGACAAATCTATGTACTGTGTTTGCGTGATTGGTATGTTGACAGGATTAAGGATAGTTTGATACTTGATATGTTTACACATTGTATCCTGATTGTCCAGAACTCCAGAGTTTGGTTGGCATAAGGTGAGGCGCCAAGGACTTCAACCATTGGATACCAATATTCTAAAAGTCACTAGGCGCTAGTCGGGCGGTCAACCACCTTCGAGCGATTAATAGGATTAATCGGTGCATATTAATTAGTAATCGGCGATTAATCGTTAGTCGGAGCTAATCGGATAGGCCCCGTCAGAGATTAATCACCAATTAATTCCTTATTTTAGAACACTGTTGGATAGAGAGCCAAGCCTTAATCCACCATCCACCAAATTCTTAGTCATTATACCAGATTCTTCATAATGAGATGTAAGAGTTTCTTTCCTTACCAGAGAGTGGGGGCCAGACCAAAAATGTACACAGATACAAAAAAGGGGAAAAAACAATGCTTATATCTTAAACCCCATAGTTGCGACCCAAATAAACGGGGCAATTATTAAGAGCCACGACAGACGAATGAAGCAAGGATGGTTTACATCTAAGGCACATCTTACATGGAAAAGATGTCATGCCAATATGGTTCTTGTCTGAATCAATAGCACAACCAGAATTTGTGACTTCAGCTGCAAAAATATATAACAGTAAATATTGCAGGAGACAGCAAACTGATAAAAACAGTACAAATCCCGGCATACCGCAGCTGACAAACAAGATGGCAAGAGAGCTAGACTTGACCTCTGCTCCCAGCTTATTAATCTCGGGAAGAATAAAATTTGCTTGAGCTCGGTTTATCCCCTCAGCACCATTGGTCAACAAACATGCCCGACTGAAGCGGTATACTGCAGAATACTGTCCCCAAGTGACATCAGGGGAAGCAGAACATTAACTTGAGTAACTTGAGGAAAAGATTGACTTAGCTAGAAGATATTACTACCTCTGCTACTGCAACACTAGAAACTGGCTTTGCCAAAATTATATACAAAGGGAAAAGACTTTGTGCTGGCATTCCATAATTCGGAGTTCCTGACAATGAAATTGTCATTTGAATCCTACAATTTTAAAGAAAAGAAACCAATTAGTATCCTAAAATAGTGTAAAAAGCTCCAAATCATGTTGTAGATTCGTATGTGATGCTAAACGATGCGACTTGTATCTTCGAAATTAAAATCATCACAATAAGCATGTTTTAGAAGACCCCTGTCCTTTACCTAAGGACCTTATAAAAGTCCTTCAAAGCCCTAATAGCATGTTTTCTGAAATAACAAGATGCTTAATTTTCATACAATGCTGGACATCGCATAACAGCTATAACTCTGCCTGTGAAATGCTTTGAGTCATATCTAACACACAGCCAAACCCAAGCTTGGATACAGGAGGAAGATTGTGTAGTTGGTAGCCAGAACATAAAAGACCCCATTAGATCCTTTATGACATGAAGCCAACATCAACGCAGAAAACTGATTCATTTAGCCAACCCCAACTGATTGGTATCTAAGGCTCGGTTTGGTTTGTTGAATGTTGCATCAACCAACAATTTATCTGTTATGATTACAATTTTGACTAATGACACTCACCTTCGATGTAAAAAATTCAATTATTTGCTTCAACTCCCAATAGTTCTTTAACATGTGCCAAACATTTACCTATCAATATATTCACGTATTCTTGTTAGGTAATACCTCCTAGTCCTAAGAAGGTTGAAAATGAACCAAGTTGCACCGTATGTGAATCTATGGACAATAAACTACTAGATGGGTTGCACTTTCTCACAACTACTAGAAGTCGACAATCAATTTGGTTTTCATACAGAAGGTGTCATATGTTTGGAGATATGATGTTCGGCAATCTGGGATAATTGTTATCAGTAACAGTGTCATACAAGGTTTAAGAACTTTAACCTTTTTTTGTGCTTTGCTTGTATTTTGTACTGCAGGCATCTTTGAAGAAATGATGGCTGCATAATAATGTACATTCAGTCAGAACCATTAAATACAAAGAAAAAAAAATAGATGAAAGATCTATCTAATGCTCCATCAAGAATGAAGTAATTGAAAGGAAAATGCAGCCCATCAACTAAGGATAAGATGAACGAAATTTGTGTGCCCAGACAATGTAGTAGCTTAAATTGTGAAGGCCTCCATCACCTCCAACCTCTGCACACAATTATGGATATGAAACACTCTTGTACACCAGACAAGTGCCAAGCACCAACAAGATGACCATAGCTAGTGGGAAAATTCACCAGAGCAACCATATCAAATCAACAACACCAAAAAAGAGAGGAAGTTTAGCTGGTGAAGCACATTACACTCCTAATAGCACGCCGTTGAAGAATGTTGTAAAGTTCAACAGGCTTGCAGTATATTGAAAGGCTCTCCTCAGCTGCGATTTCCTCTTCCGCAGACAAATGGACACGAGATTCTTGGCGGCACATCTGATCTGCACTTCTAGAGTAACTGCAATTGCAAAGAGAATTCCTGTTCCATGAACTGGAATAAATGAAGTGTTCTATGCTTACAGCAATCCATAAAATGCAAGTAACAATAACGCCGTCATATCTTACACAAACACAGGAAATTTTCTTTCTTTTCCCATGAACATTCAAGAAATCTTTCTTCTGAAATGACTTACTCTATACATAATTCCACAAGACACAGCATATTGTCATTTTAAACAAAAAAATAGTTGAAGAACCACTCCGAGTGCAAAACCTTCACAAGTGGATCATTAACTCACTTTGGTGCTACTAGGAAACAATGTTTCAAAAACCGGACCGGACCAGCAGGTCCAACCGGTTGGCTCGTCAACCAGAGCCTTTAGGTTTGGTTAAAAAAAAACCGGTATAATAAAGAACTGGGCTATTTCATCAAAACCACTTTCAAAACGCAGTTCAACCAGTGAACCGGCTGAACCGCTACGGTTCCAATGAACCGACCCACTAAAGACATAATAGTGTGTGGGGCTAATGGCTCGTGGCTCTTCCATGGATTCAGAAGAAATCTAGGGGAGTGTTTATAACAGATGATGAAACTTCTACCTTTCCTCCCACCCGAAGTGATACTAAGTCACAAATGATTTAGAAGATGCATCAGCATCTTCCCTGAGTCTTTCCCTTCTTCAAAGTGCAGCCATACATATTACAATTACATTTTGAAACTTTGAACTATATCAGACTTATCAGTAATACACTTGTCCAAGATTCTACCTATTGGATTATTAGGAAAATTTAAATGCTCATTGCAACTCTCTATAGAGAAAAATTGCAATGAACTATAGATTTTACAGAAGTTAACTTATGCTACATAATATTATTAATATACACTTTGAGAGCTACGATGTGGGAAAAAAATTAGAATGATGCGTAGGTATGTTTACATTCAATATATATACTTACATATACAAAAGTTATAATCTATGAAGCACCCATGTTTATAATTAAGAAATTCCCCTCGATGCCTTTTCAATAAACTTAATACTAAACAATAAAAAAAACTTATGTAGCACCGACGCGGGGCATGACACCGACACATAAGTTTCAAAAAATTGGAGGGCACAACACGTTATATATGTATTTTACTTTTCGAATAGAAACTAAAAAAGAAGGCTGAATTGTATATATGCAACCACCACGTATACCTTAAATTATATTCATCATTCACAACACTATTTCAACAAAAACCATTTCCTCATGTGTGTCTTTCTAACCAATAAACCATCATCGTCACACAAAAAATAAGACTTCCCTAAGTTTTCATTAGATCCTTCTATTTTGTTTATCACCCCCGACTTGTTAATTGATTGTCTGTAGCATTTTTTAAAGTGTGCCCGGAGAGTCCAAACAAAAAACGGTGAGAAAAAAAGGGGGCACTTTGAATTAAAGTGTCATGTCCAGAGAATGGCGGTGTCCAACAAGTGTCTAATGTACGTAACCTCCAACAAAGTGTCCGTGCTACATAGGTTATAATTGTATACATGACTGTCTCGGATCAATTCCGGTTCAACTGGGGACCCGTCCGCCCAATCCCTTCTCTGGTTCGCTCACCGGCCCAGTTTAAAAACATTACTAGGAACGCAAATAAGTTAGAACAAAGGAGAACGTACGTGGTTTCACGAGCAACTAAAGGTATGCCCGGCATTCTGGTTAGACAATGATAAATTGAAAATTCATGGCTATCTCCACTTCAAAAGACCGTAACTAGTAGCTGCCAAACCTGAAAGAAGCGGTCAACAGGGAATAACTTCAATTACCAATGGAAAATAACAAAAAATTGAAACAGCACCGGAATTTGAAACCTTCTTCCAAGTTGACGGAAATTCGTGTTTAAGGGCTGGCCCTAAAAATTTATCAATTTTATTTGCTACACTCAATAGGAAGAGAGAGAGAAATAGACGGAGAGGGAGGGGGAAGGAGAGGGAAGAGAGAGAGAGAGAGATACCTGTTGTCATCGTCGCCGGTTTTGAGGATCGTCGCCAGACAAGCTGAACGTTGTTAGATTTTGGAATAAGATTTTGATTCTGATCGATTATTATGACTTAGGGCTGACAGGCGACAGCCTGACACAGTATATGTTTTTTGCAGGTTTACCAATTTCAACCTTCAACTATTTTAACATAGCAGTTTTACCCCAAAACAAAAAGAACTTCTGGCCCGTTTTGGCTTAGGGGTGATTTGGATTAAAATATGGAACAGTAACTTTATTCAAAAAAATCATGATCAAAACCTTCAAAAAGTTCTGTAATTTTGAATTATATTTTTGTCTTTATTTAAAAATAATTGTTACCTTCCATCATTTTTTTTATTTTTTCAAAAAGAACAAATAATTCAAAAAAATGACATAAAACTAACCAACAAAAAAAAATTGAATAACGGAAAAAAAATCTGACTTAGTTATTAAGTCAAAACACCTCTAAAGATTGTTATTTATAGGTTTATCAAATCGTACAGATGATATAGACTTATTGTTTAACGGATGTCCCAATTGTGTCCTAATGTGCAAACGTGCTTTTAAAGGTGCTTAATTTGGAAAAATATAGTAATAACATAGCATAAAATGTGGAGTTAGAGTTACTCAATTTTGTACTCACATTTGAGTAAAAATTGGAGTAAAAGCTTCATTATGTATGAAGCAATGCAATGGGCAAATGCAAATTTAGTACATCATAAATTTGAGTAAAAGTTTTATTAATGGCATAGTTTTACATTTTATGGGGAGAAATACCCTTCGAAATTTGAGTAAGGATTTGGTTCAAACCAAATTTGGTGAAAATTTTGAGTAAAACTCAAATTTGGTATGAATTTGAATAAGGAGTAGAGTGGTATTTTGGGTGATTTTTACTCAAATTTGAGTTTGAGTTCAAATTTGAGTGAGCAGTGGAAATGCTCTTATTCAATTACTAGGTTCTTGTTTGTGCAAGGCACGGATGTTGTGCTCATTGAAGAGAATATTTTATGGTTTGAGGTAGTGTTTTGTTGGTATTAAATGCTGAGTCTAGACAAGAAGAATAATAATTAACCTAAATACTCATTGAACATAGTGTCGTGGTATGAAGACAGTAATTTTGCCTAATCTGTGGATAAATTGGCCTTTTGGTTTTCCAATACGCTAGCATGTAAAGGGGCATAAGAAAGTATTGTGGAGAGTTAAAAGGTGGAGTGCATTTCATAAGACAGTAGCTAGAACATTTTGGGCATGCATACATTGATATTGGGTGACAGAGACGACATATCTAAATTAAGTCTACAGCTGGTCGTACGGTTAAGTTGGGAAGCAGTAGCTAGCAAAAGTTTTATGACATACGTCACCATGGAAACTTATGTTCAAAGTTTACTAATATAGATAGATAGATAGATGGCTTGAGCCTAGGTTTCTCAATTGGATTTGGTTCTTTTGGATGCTCTGATGGTGATGTTATGCTGAGCTTATCTCCTTTGTTTGGTGTGGCCAGAGTCAATGCTAGGGATTGCTGTGGATTTTGGGTGTCCTATGGTGTTGGTTCGCTGGTCATTGCATGCACATTGAACTTGCATTGGCTAATTCTGGCATAGTTGTACATGTAAGCTTTAAGGGTGATGCTGCATTTTTTGGGTTAAGCAAGCTTGTTGAGGTGTTGGGGGGCAAGTGGTTCCTGTATCATAAGACGAAGAAATTATTTTCTTTTGTTTGTGTATGTAGTCTTTGAATGTTGGGTGGATGTAAATGGGAATAAAGTTCTTACATTAGTTGCACCTATTGTAATGTTGTCTCCGGTTATGCCATAGATTTGTTCAGTAATTTCAGGGAAGACTATCGCTTTGATTGTTGCTGTTGGATCCCTAGCTTCGATATTGAATTTAATCCTGTAATCCTTTGATATGTTAGGTTGCGCTAATGTTTGTTTTTCTTTTGTAAATTCGAATGGAATGGAAATAGCATTTACCTTACCAGCGCTAGAACTCGTTTTTTGCAGTAGTTGCACCAAAGCTCTTCGTCTTCATATGCATTGGATGCTCTATTGCAGACTGAGCAAGCCAAGTAATGGAAACGCTGATTAAAATTAGTGACTGTTACTATGCCCTTAACATTGATGAGCTGAACCTGTTGTTAGATTGTATTATAATCAGCAATGTGAAGTTATGTTACAACATGGTGCAATGTATGAATGTATAAGTGGATGTGTGAAGTTTCATACTACTAATACCTTGTCCACTAATGGGGGGGGGGGGGGTTGATAATGTTGACTAAATCTGTTGATGCAAGTGCAAGGGATTTGATCATGAGTGTTTGCATTGCCGCTATTGTTGGTATTTAATTCTGTTAGCATTGGCAAAACACCTGGAAATTTGTGGAAGTATAATATTAATATTTGGAGGATGAAAAAGATGTCACAAAGTGAGTGATATAGGTACCATGATTGTAGTTCTGTTGCCTCTAGTGTTCGTGCATTAAAAGTGAACGCTGATGTAATTTTTGTGGTGAGTGTGACACCTGGATATGAAGAGGTATTTAATTATGTGTGCATTTGAGTTGAATCTAACATTGTATGCAGAAATTGCTTATCACCATAGTATGTTGAAGTCTTGAGCCTATGTCCCATTATAACTGAGAAAGTGCCCACCAAATCTGCCATTATTGGTACTTCATAGTCATTGAATTGATCCCACATGGATATAATTGTTGGTTGGAGGCTGAGTATTGTGAAGTTTTATGATTGGTTAGGTCGAGCAAATAGAAGGCATTCAATATTTAGTCTGCTATTTTTTTTTTTTACCTTTGGTCCACTACACGAACATCTGTTACGTGTGAGTGATTTGCTGGTTTGCAGGAGCCAACTTCTAGAACGACAAATAACACATCTACAAAAGAGGTGAGTAAATTGTTAGCCATACCTGGTGCTCTGGAAGTGGCTTTAAAAGTGAGATGGAAACGAACCCAAATTGGGATTTGGTTTTTTGATTTGGTGAAGGTCAGTAAGTGGAGTGAAGTTATACTTAATTGATCTATTTGTCAAGCCATCAATTTTTTTTGCTTCAACTGGTGAACGTGCACTAATAGTTAGTTGGTATTTTTGCTCCAGGAAGCGAAATTGGTCAGGTGTAGTTGTGACAGTAGCGTTGGTGATGGTGCTCCAGGAAGCGAAATTGGTCAGGTGTAGTTGTGACAGCAGAGTTGGTGATGGACTAGATATGGTGCAGCTTCAATGTGTTCTCGAGGATCTAAACATTGTTGCCAAAGATGGTTGCTTGGATCTTTGTCCCCTGTTGAATGGTTAGGTTTTTTATCTTTGAATTTTACATAAATCGGCGTGCATATGAATAGTCATGTGTATAATTTAATTGGAAGATTTATTACCTCTATGTCCTGCAGTACGAATCGCTGGTACTGTGAAGAACTTTTGGTTGAAACTTTTGGCATACTTTTCTCAAGAATAATTGCTTGGATTATGTAGTTTCTCGAGTTAAGGTTGACATCTTTGAGTGGCAGAATGTTTGGTGCCATTGGAACCTGCGAGAAATTTTGGTTAGTATGATAGTGGAGAAAGCCATTATGGAAAGTAGTGTATAGATCATTTTATGCAGTAGCAAGCAATTGAATGCACAGCAAGATACATGCCTATTGAACTCTGTATTTATTAAGGTGCAGATGGATATACATATATATACATAGATACACACATAGAGACAGATATATATAGTAGCAAGAGTCATTTTCAATACTACGAACAGTTTGCTTCTTCAAAAAAACTCTTTGTACACAATATTTTTTGTACAAAAGTAAGTTAATGGTTCATTTTTTGAATGTTTTGGGTGTACCCTTATTTTTTTTGGCTGTTGTTGCCCATGATAAGGCAACATAAAGTTGGCCATGACAGAAAATAGGTTTCGGTAAGTAAATGCCAACTGTGCTGAGAGTTTGTCCCTGAGCTTTGTTTATTGTCATAGCAAAGCATGGCCTTATTGGGAATTGGCGACGCGTGAATTCAACTGGGTATTGCTATGGATCACTTGGTTGCAGTGGAATTCTGGAGACAAAAATAATAGTGCCCTTTTTTTTTGCCAACAGTAATTTGAGCAGAAATCATGTGTTTGTGGAACTCTTGACATATGAGTCTTGTTCCATTGCATAGGCCCTTCGATGGGTTAATGTTTCGCAATAACAGAACTGGAATATACTTCTTTAAAATCAATTGGTGTGATGGCATTCCTGTTGGTACCAAGGAGTGGAGGAAATCAATGTATAATCCTTGTTGTGCAAGATCTGTTGTTTCATCAAAACTGGGATACGTGTGCTCTTGTCTAGGGAACTTTGAAGTGATGATTTCATTGATTTCGTCTACTGCATGATTTTTTGGTATAAGGATGGCTGAATTTGTCAAAAATGATGGGTCTAAGGTGCCTATGGAAATGTTTGGAAATACAAATTCGATTAGGAGATCGAGCGGTGGCATTATTTTCTTTGGTTGGAGAGCCAAAAAGGTTAGTAATTTGATTTTGCCAGCTTCGTTCTCTTGTTCCAAACCATTGCCAATTCGGAGAATATAATCACTATATGCTAGGTCGGCTCTGGCACGCATGTTTTTTGTTAATCTGAGCTTTGTAAGTGATTTTCAAATGTAAGATCTCACCAAACTTGCGTTTATGCGGTCTTGGCTTGTTCCTTTGGGTATGATAGGTAAGACTTGTCTAAAGTCACCTCCCAAAACAACCACCTTTCCTCCAAAGAGACTATCATTTTTGTGATATCTCGCAAGAGATCGTCTAATGCTTTGATCGATTGTTTTTTTGCCATTGAAGATTCATCCCAAATGATGAGGGCTGCTTCTCTCAAAAGGTTTGCCAAACCAATTTGCTTGTTGACATTGTAAGAGATCCTGCCTTCTTCTTATTGGGATCTTAAAGCACAAATGCGTTGTTCGTCCATCAGGCAAAATTAATGCTGCGACTCCAGAGCTGGCAGTTGTCAAGGCAATTTTTCTTTTGGGAATGAACTATTGCGAGTATGGCTCGGTAGAGGAAGGTTTTGCCTATTCCTTCGGGTCCGTCAATAAAAAAACTCTGTGGTTTGTTATCGAAAATTGCCTCAAAAATCTGGTTGCAGGCAATGGTTTGTTCTGTATTGAACAAAATGGGGCTTTGTAGATCTTCCTCTAAGATATGAAGATCTGTTTCATCTAATATATCCTTGCAAACAGGTGCATGATTGCATGCTGAATCAACAAGATGAGATAGCTAGAAATCCTGCAAAGTTTTACCCATGGATTGTAACTCCGAGTTTAATGCTGTAAGTAACTGTTGTCGTGCAGCATGTTTTGTCATTTTTTGGACCGAAACATAGTCTTTTATCATATCATCTTCAAAATTGAAGAACAATTCAGCAGGATTTACCGGGGCACAATAGACAAGGATTGTGGAGAACAATTACCTTAGTGATATTGGCATTCGATATGCATATGCCTCTCCATACATTTTTCATTAGTATCATCTGTCTATAGGAGGCCATGAGCCATTGCTACTTCTCTATATGAAGAATATGTTATTCTTTGGACAGTTCTGAGATAAGCATAAAAAGTAGGACTTAGAACATGTGTTAGTAAGAGTTTGAGGTAATATCTTTCACCCTCTTTTGGATTTGTTGTGATGATTCTTCATATCACTTCTTGTTATCTGCGCTCATGCCATGATCTTGTTCGGTAATCCCAAACATATTCTTTTGGAAAATTTACATACAATAGTTTTTGTTACTTGGCTTTTTCATGGTTGGTATTCATCCAAAAGAATTATGTGAGTACTATTCTAGGCATGAAATTGTTATCTGCTATGTTTTGTAGATTAGAACTATCATTGAAATTGATCGTTTGACAACCTTTGAGATGCAAGTGCAAGCTCATAACAGCTGGTCGCATCTCATACAGAGGGAAACGATAGATTCTCCACATTGCTTCTGGTGGTGATATCTATCTTGCATCTTGGAATTGTCGTATTTCATTAATTTTTTCTGTCTGATCTGAGTAACCAAACGGTAAATAATCTTATCATGGCCTTTGTATATGCACTTGTATAAATATTTGACTGCCTTAACAATAGAGTACACCTCAACGTTAACATGGCAATCAAATGTAGCCAACAAATATGGACTGTATGGCACTACCCATTTGTTGTCGAATGTGAGGCCATGTATTGTCACTTGTTGACCATTTGGTTGCCTTCTATATATTGGGTATCCATCTGGGCAAATAGTTGTTTCTGTACGGAAACTTTTGGGGTAGTGGTTCCTACACTCTCCTTCCATACAGGGATTTTGAGGATTCAATTGTCCACAAGGTCCATGGAGCATATGTTTAATAACCATTGCATATAGATGCGGGTGCTTGTTTTTGTCTGGTATTTCTGCAGAAATGAAAGCATCAATCTGTGCAACTGTATTCAATTTGTAACCCTTTTTAAGTATTATTAATATGTGGTAGCCCTCTTTTCTGAAATTCAACTGCAAATGTATATGCAGCTACTAGTCCAAAGAGCTCATTTTTTACAACTTTGCACAAATATTCAAACTTGCTTCGGAAAATTTTGGAAACTAAATCAGGCCTGTTTTGCACTTATTTGTATGGTTTTAGCTCTGCTTTGATCTCTGGCCAATTTGGATTACAAGTCATTGTCAAGAACAAATTAGGCTTACCATACTTGCCAACAAGTTTCATTGCATCTAGGTACCGCTTACGCATATCCCTTGGTCCACCGATAAACATAGCTGGAAGAACAATTCGTGCACCAATCTTGGAGGCATCATATTTGCCATGGTTGACACTATCGACAATTCTTTGATACAAGTCTGCTCTAATTTCTTTTTGTCTGTTCTTGAAGTAGTCTAATCTTGATGTCTCAATTTTAACGTACATATCAACGGCATATTGTTGTAGAAGGCGTGCAGACTCCACGAGTATTGAGTTTGTGTCTTTTTGATTTGGAAATGGTACGCATAGAACTCTCGTGCAGATACCATATATCCCTTGTTTCCATTTGTTTATCGCACTAAAAACATAAATGAATGTTAATGTTCAGTGATAGAGAATATGGAAGGGTTTAATTGACAACATGCTTTGCTTTTCATATTAGAAGAATATTACTTACCTGTTGCCTCATTAGCAAGCAATTCCTCTGCTGTTGTTGATTGGGTTGGCAAAAAATTTCTTTGACTTGGAGACAACTACAATGCATTGATGGCCTTTGTTCTTTTTATTCCTTGATGCCATCCAGGTTCGCCAAGGGAAAAGAGCAATGGATATTGGAGGGAATCATAGCAACCGTAGTAATAGCTAATTCGCTGCCTATGACTGTCATGTTTGTTGACAACCATATCACGTTCTTAGAGTTCTGTTGCTTCTTCATCTTCAATCCAAATGATTCCAACTTGAGACACGTAAGGGGGCAGAGCAGTTCGGTCATGCATTTCAGGATTTGCCTTTAATCTTATCTAATACTCTTTAATATTTGATATTTTGTGCAAGCTCCGGAAGAACTTGGAGTATGGATTGATGCTAAGGACATCAATTAATCTTTTTATAACCTATGGCAGTAACTTGTCTTTGTCTGCTCTTCTGTTTGTAACTTCGTTCCTTGTGTCATAAAAATAGAGCTGTAAATATGATGGCATTTGACTAGATGGGTAGAGGTTATCAATGAGATGGTAGATTTGCCCTTGTGCCCGGAAAGTGTAGATTCCATTAGTTCGCTTTGCATAAATTGGATCAAGATGGACACCAATTGAGGTAAATGCAAAGATATCATTGTATGGTTTTATGTAGTGAAGGAAATGGATGGAGTCTATGTTTGAACCTAAGTACAACCTTTATAATTCGGGTGGAATAACTGTTGGATACAGAGAGACCTCTCCATCGAAGCAACAGAACTTTGCTGTTTCATATAGAAATTTTTTTGCATTGCAAAATCGACAATGGCAACCTAAATGGTTCAACTAGTATGAGTCGTTGGCGAATAGCTGGTGCTGGCATTAGGGTGCCAATGGCTACATCTACATGGAAATTTTTGGGATCACTGATAGGACTTTGAAAAGAAGCATAATTTAGGAGGCGTTGGTTTGAATAAGTACCTAAAGAGATGTTGAAGAGCATACCTATGAGAATATGTAGGGGTTAGAATGTTGGTTGCATCAAGAATATAGTAGGGAGTGGAAAGCAAGCAAGAAGTGTGCAGTTTGCTTACATGGTTCATCTTGGCTTGAAGTTGATGGTAAAGTTGGAAGACCTAGGAACAATGGGTAATGATATTAGGTATTAGCCTTGAAATTTTTGTAGTATGCAAAGCAAGTGCACTGAGTCTCTTATAACATAACTTTTTTGGAATATTCATGGTGCAAGCAAGCAAACCATACCTTCGTTTGTTACGATTGAAATAGTGTGTTCACGTGACAAGTAGTGGTCACTACTGATGTGGTGTGGTAAACTATCGAGAAGCGTGGCTAAGGCGATATTTTCCTCGATGCTGATATGGTCTTCTATTTCAATTGGGAAAAGGGTATTTTTTTATTTTTGGCAAATATGAAGCCCTTTTTCCTGCACTTATTTGATCTTTTTCTTGCTGTGATAGCTGAGAATATGGTGTTCTGCTACGCTTGCTTGGAAGCATTTTTTTGGCTCATTGTACATAAGTTCATAATTTATTTAGATTGTACTCCGTACTTGTTTGCTATAGTCTAATGTTCATGTATAATCAAGCTCAAGGACATGTTTCACTTTGATAAGTGCAAGAAAACAAATACATAATACCATGGGAGCAGAAGGCAAAAAACATTCACACATGAGAAGCATAGGATATAAATGTATGTTATATAACACCAATAGCATAGATGATGAAACAGACCAGAAAAAGTGATTATGTGTAGACATGTTGAAAAGTTTAAGGGAAATACATATACCTGTTGTGGTTTTGTGCAGGAGTGATGAAAGGCAAGCTTTAAGTTGGTGCACTCAACCTTGAAAAAAATCCGTCTCTTACATTGGAGCTGCGACTTTCCACAAACACGATAGTTTGGGAAGAATCGTGGCTAGAAAGGAAGTGGGGGAAATACAAGTGCAAGCTCCTTATTACCAAGGTCTGTGAACAGTGTTGGGGGTATTAGTTTAAAGAAAAGAATTCACTTTTGCTTTTATTTTTTTGACTAATTTTTTTTTTTATCTTTTGGCATGTGTATGTATGTGGGCCTATATTGGTTTTTTTACTTGGTGCGAATTTGTTTTTCCTCTTATGCTTTGTAGTTTGGGACATTTTTTTTAATTGATGAAAGGAGTAAAATTTCCTAACTTAGGGGAATTTTTTACTTCCATAGATTTTTCATTGATTTTATCTAGAAAAGAAATGATTTTGTTTAGATGAGGTGATTTAGAGGAAGGGTAAATTATTTGGAAATTTATTATTGAGTAATATGTAAGTTATGGTGATTTTATCATTTGGTTGCATTGGTTCTTGTTTTTTCGTTTATAAGAAGGAAAACGTGAATGTTCAAGGGTTGGTTTGAATTTTGAAGTACATGACTAACGGACGAATAGTAAACTTAAGCAGCAATTTGCATTCTCTAATTTTTGAAAATTTAAATGTTTGCTTCACAAAATTTTATGGTTGCGAGACAGAAATTTTGCTAGTTGAAAATTTTATTTAAAAAAAAACATGCATTTATTCTACCGATAGCTAAGTTTTGAGCTGTGTGAGTTTTATGTATTTCATTAGGTTTTTTTTATTGAGTTTGTTATATTTAAATTTGGAAATTATAAACAAATATTTTTTTGCCAGAATTGTTTGCAAGGGAACTGTAATAGCTAGATTTTGTTTCAAAGAACTATCCCCTATGATTTAAATTGTTTGTGGGTTTTGATTATCCGAAACTATTTTGAATGTTTTTTTGTTTTGTTTTTTTGGTCTATAATAATATTTTGCACAATAATATAAATCATGGCTGATAAACTTAATTTCCAACCAAAATAATTTTTGGAATGGCACAATTTTTCTATTGTCTGTGTTCCATTTTCTTGGACTTTTTTATGTTTGTGTCATTCTTTAAATTCTTATATTTTTCAATACGGACTTTTAAAAATATGAAATATGGATTTTCTTTGATAGTTTGTTGATTAGATTTATAATACAAAGTTTTCAAAATTATGAAAAATATTATAATATAAAAGATATAAGAGTTTAAATAGTTGTACGAATATTGAAAAAGACCAAAGAAAATGAGACGGATGAAATAGAAAGAAATGATGAAATTGAAATGGAGAGTGTAGCTAATATTATAGCTAACATTAATGGATGATGTACCATATGTCAATAGTCATGGGAAAAGTGATGTGACCATCTATGTAATTAGTTGCACATTCCAAAAAGGTTGCCATTAGTTGGTTCTGATTGTACTTGGTTGGATTTTTAGAGGGACACGGAGAATGATTATCCATTTATCCTTGCAAGTGCACAACTAAACTTAAGAGGTTTTGCAGCCACGTCAAATTTGGTTTGTCCGCTAACCAGGCCAATTGATATAGAACTATACATAGTATATTGTAATGTAAAGGTAGCTTTCACAGAGCTGTTCCATTTTTACCCACTTTTTTCGTTCTTTACCGTCCGAATATATACATAAAGAATTACTAATATTAGATAAACAACATGTAGGTTTTTGTTGCACAAAAATGGACATTTTTTTGTCGTCACACTTGTTTTTTTGGCCTTATTGAAGGAGGAGAATGGCGCTGCTAACAACTATTATTTAGCTTGATTTTACTTGTAATCATGTCGACTATTCACTAAATGTCTTGCAACTTAAATTTCCTAAACACAATGCTTCCAAGAAATAGGTGGAAGTGAAGAGCTGTCCACTTAAAAATTGAATAACCTAAAAATCTTCTGATAACTCTAAGGTAAGAATGAAATGTTGCTATATAAAATTCATGAGTCGAGCATTGTTGCCACGCAAGCAGACATTACATAGCAGAAACCAACATATGCATTACCTCGGATAACAATGGACTAATAATTTCGCACTGACCAGTATTTACTTGTGTTTTAACAATCAAAATGGTTTTTGGTATGAAGAATTTTTTGTATAAATATTTTGATATTCCAACTACGTATATGAAAATGGATGATAGTTGCAGGAATACGGGCAGTGGTGAATTAATCATCATACAAAATATAGAGTATAGAGCAAAGCATAACTGAGGTGGCCAACATGGGTGCCTAACTTACAAAATAGTCAGGATTTTCTTACAATGAAAAAACTGAAACACTGATAAAATGTTATGTAATTGAATTTATAAGTGAATCACCAACAGAGAACCTTTTTTCTGTTTTTCCAAAAGCAAGAAGCATTATTGATAAGAAGGTTGGGAAGTCGGAGAATGTGGACACGACGTGCATGTCCCACGCGACAACACCAATAATTTCCTATATATAGTTAATAATTAGTAATATGAAGAGGACACATACAACAATATTGCATATACCCTGCAAAAATCACACATATACCCTGCAAAAATCACACAGGTAGTGGCTCATGGCATATAATGGTAGCTAAAAGAATAGCATAGCAAACATAGGCCAAAAATTATCATACACAAAGGTAGTAATATAGATAGATAGTCATGATTTAAACAACTTACTGCTTATGATCACAAAATGCACATGGCATGTCTTTGTAACCAGGGGTAAAACAAAGGCATACACAAAGGCCATGGTAAAAGGCAACAGTAAAATATTGGACACAGGCATACACAGTGAGCAACAACTACAAATTGCATATCTACAATAAAGTATCAACAAGGCCTATGTTCAAGTTTTAAAGGAGGCAAAAGAGAAAGTTCGACGACACATGGTAACACAAACAAGTCAAATACAATTGTTAGCCTTCAAAAAAGCATGCATAGAAGACATGTAGCGAGACATAGGATCATAAAACGGACTGAATAACCCTTCAATAACCGACCTAGAACTAGCCATAGATTCTCTCAGTGTCGTAGCGACCATCAAAGACTATCACTCGGAATTCAATGGTAGGTAACATCACAACCATGATGTGATTAAGAAACTGCAAAGAGCGAAACAACCAATTGGTTGAAGGCATCGACATTCAGGCACAGATCCTGAATTGGTACAACCCAAGTACGATCTGCCATTTTGACAACAATCTATTCAAGCGCGAGCATTTTGAAGACATGCCTAAGCCAAGTTTCAATCTCCTGCAAAAGAAAACACATTCAGTAGCGTAAAGGTCCTGGATTCTTAATCTTGATATTCATTGTAAAACGCCAGGGAAAAAAGGGAAGTATAACATACAATGCGCAACTCAGGTCCATATGCATTGAACTAGACAAACTTGATGACTGCATTGTGTGCTGTCAAAGTCGATGGCAAGCAAGTAGCGCATAGCTCACCTACAATAGAGATGAAACAGCCGCACACATACAGAAAAATCTGAGAATAGGAACAAATAAAGAACCGGGGAGAAATATCTCATGGGATAATACACTGACCTGGCAGAGGCGGCAAATCCTATCAGCGACCATTTGGACCTGACCAACCAAACACAAGTTCACGACCATCAGCATCAAACATAATAGTATGAAAGACCCACTTTCACTCGCATGTGAAAACAATCTTGTGGTCCACTTTCAAGCCATGTGCCTGGCAGAAAACATCCCATCCATTGCGGAACTCATGATTAACAATTTCAACCGACCATGCCTTCAGTCCATGCCTCAGGATAACCCAAGTGCTGGAACCATTTGCCTTGAAGTGTTGGTGAAGAGAACAGGGCAACCTCTACAACGAATAAGACAAAGCAATCAGTTATTCTCCAGAACTATTTAGGCAAATAAACCAAAGGGCCAAGTCGTAAGACAATTGAACAACTAACCTCAACAATAGTGGGCAACGAAAAATCCTTCATATGCCAACACTGGCCAACAGTTGTGCAAAAATTACATGGGACCACACACTTAAGTTTAGAGCAATGGAAATGGCGGAAAACCAGAACAAGAGAAGCAGCTAAATGCATAACAATCCTAAAGAAGCAAGATAATGCAATAATCTGTGGCAATACCTTCCTCACTGTACCGCACAAATGAATGGTACACAATATCATCTGACCATGCATTCAACTAGAAACCATACCTCCACACAGTGACATCACCTAAATTCAAAAGGCCCTAATAGTCCTCAACAAACTAGGCAAACGGCTCGTAAACCAATCGATTGTTTTCACCACGTATATCGGGTCATGGAATAGCACTAAACCACAGTCTCCATAGTCAGAAGTCACAGAAGCACCAAGCAATAAAAGGGAACAGACATCTGCAGCTAAGATAAGATAATCACAGAGCAAAGCACACAGGCCCAAAAAAACCCCGTTATTCCATTGCCCCAACGACACCTATAGAACGGAAAACAGCATCGAGGCCTTAAAAAAAAAACTACCAACACAAAATGGAAAAACAACGCAGAACCCAAGAAACACAAAACGTACAGTAGAAGAGAGACAAGCATGTGTGTGCATGCTTGGGGAGGTAGGGGGAGAACAAGGGTGGAATAC
>BPLS01016286.1:0-29089 GCA_019656275.1 Rhododendron kiyosumense | reverse complement strand
TCAAAAGAAGAACAAGAGTAGTGATAGGGTTAGTTATATGGACAGAGCTTCTTCTCTGCATTCAATTTTGCCAATTGCATCGTGCATTTGGTGGGAGCATCAAAGAATTTCTATGCATTTAGTGGCTCCGATGATCTTTGAATTGGTCTAATCTCAACTAATTTTTCATAAACAAAAAGAAAATTATTTTTATGATACGATCACACCATGTTTTACTACTTTGAATACCCTTTCTATCAATATAAAGTAGGTTTCGTTCTGGTTTAATGTTGGTGTGATTCAATGATTTTCCTAGTTTAAGTTATTTTTCGACCCGATGAGTGTTTTTCTGTCAACATACAGAGTTGTTTTCCAAAGCCAAAATGTCGTTTGTTATCATTGCATACAGATGCCTTCATTTTGTCAAATGTATGTACGGATAGGGTAGGTTATATGGACAGAGCTTCTTCTCTACATTCGGCTTTTTCAGTTGCGTTTGGTGGGAGCGTCAAACCACTTCTATGCATTTAGTGTAGAGACCTGTATTTAATTTAATTAACTTTAATGTTTATAAGTAAGAAAAATAGGAAGTGTGATGTGTTTATGTGATTTGGGCTAAAGTGTTTGAATTAATTGTGGAAGGGTGCAAGTGTAATTAGCATGTTTATTGGTATATATAGGAGGGTGGGAGAGTAGAGAATCATTTTTCTCTCATCTCTCTCTCTCTCCCGACTCTTCCTCTCTCTCTCGGCTCTCTTCCTCTCTCTTGCTCTCTCTCCAAATTTCACCAAAATAACTCAAAACCCACTCAATACAACCTTCAATCCTTCACCCTCTATGTGTATTGTGGTCCGTATCTCGCCGGTTGGAGCTCGGTGGAGTCGTATCACTCTCTGTTTCGATTTCGGAAAGCTAGAGCTCTTATTTTCGTGGGTTTCGTTCTTCGGCCTCGAGGTTGGGATTCTACCTCTCAATATATGTAATAGAAGTGTTTTCTAGCCTTAAATCGTGCCTTTGGTTGTTGTTGTTGTTGTTGGAATCGCTGAAATCTGCAGAAAATCTGGGCGAACACCCATTTGTATCGATACTGATCTGCTCAATATCGATACAGGAACCTCTGGAACGGATTAAGTTACTGCTGTATCGATACTGATTTAAGCATGGTTGTATAGATACTAATTTGGCCAGTATCTATACAACAGTACCTTAGGCCAGCTTTTGTTCTTCGTTTCGAACTCTATTGTTTTGACCTCCGATCATTTCTAACTTATTCTAGACATCACCAAATCACTCCATAATGTTGTTAATCATACTCGTTGAGTTCTTTGTATATCTTTGCATCCCTTGCTATTGTTCGGAATAATTTGACGTTGATTTCCTTATGAGCATCAATTGAATAACAATGATACGTTGCGAGAAAATGGGATTTGTGAATACTAGTCGACACAACGATGAACATTCGGGGCCCATCGACGGGTGGGTGCCTAGCAAGGGATATCAGGGTCCCATAATTAGCCTGGCAGGAGCTAATGCTCATATTGAACAGTCAAGGCCCAACCTTCTACGGGTGGGTGCTTGGCAGGGGATATCGGGGTCCCATAATTAGCCCGGCAGGAGCTTCGGCTCATGACACATGGCGCGAAGTGACATTGGACGCATGGAAAGTTAAAATGATTGAACGTTGAGGCATTTACCAGATTTCGTATCGAGTATATTGGATCGTTAAACCTTGGTTATTACCTATCGTGTGGTCTGTATCCCGTTCTTGCCTTGTGATCATTCTTGCATTTCTCTTGCATATAATGCTAGCATAGAATTTCCTACTGGGCTAGTGTAGCTCAAGCCGGCCTATTATCATTTTCAGGTACCGATGCAGGGCAATAGCATGCATGCTTAGAGTGCTTGGATGTGATCATTATTTTGAAAGCTAACATTGAAGAGTTACTTAGGCATCTTTGTAAATCTCTTTTGAAGATATATTTGTAAGTTTATTCGTAGATCTTTGACGATGGAATACTGTAATCCTTAACTTTCGAATATTCAGTACTTATGTTAATTTGGGCCTCGGAGTCAAAGATGTAATATTTTGGGAACGCTACATTACTTTGGTTATCGTAAGGATTCTGGCGAGGTTTTATCTATGAAAATCATTTATATTTATAATGAAAATCGAGGGTGTGACATTAGTGGCTCCGACAATCTTTGAGTTGGTATAATATCGACCAAATTTTTTGAAATCAAAACATATTATTTATGTGATTCAATCCCACAATCTTTTAGTACTTTGAATACCCTTTCCATCAATGTAAGTAGGTTTCGTTCTGGTTTAATGTCGGTGTGATTCAAAGATTTTTCCAAAACAAGTTATTTTTCGGCCTGTTGATTGTAAAATTATCTTGTCATTTGATGTATAAGCAATTGGGAGTCACTAATTTCGTTAGAAAGTAGGTTAGACAAACTTTTCAACAGTCCAAACCACGTACAAATCGGAGCTCGAGAGTGCCTGTGACAATGCTGCAAAGTTTGGTTAGTTTTGAAATTTTAAGGTCGTGCCTAATTTGGTTAGAAAGTAGGATAGACGAGCTTTTTAACGTTTCAAACCACGCACAAATCAGAGTTCAGGAGTATCCAGGACAAACCCGCAAAATTTAAAGAATTTGTGGAGCTTTGTGCGCCCCAGGCGCACTTCATTGCTCCCCAGGCGCATCATCAAAATTTCAAAATCGATTAAATTTTGCGGTTTTGTCATGGACACTCCCAAACTCCATTTTTGCAAGGTTAGAATCGTTAAAACCGTGCCGGAATTGGATCGATCCAGAGGGGTAGCAACTAGCATGGCTCCATGTGGATAACATCCCAAAAAATATATACGCTTGGATTCGTATATGGACAATGCATTATGCAACATCTCATGTAGACTACTATTAGACTTGTTTAAACCTATAAAACATGCCCGAAATGCTTAATCACTTGTGAAATAAAATGCAAGCTTCGAATGATACCCACCAACTACGAATACTTAACCGGATGATGATGTTGCGCGTGACCTCCAATCCTGTATGGCAGAACGTAATGTATGATTTTGAATAAGCACTTTATGCTGCAACCTAAGCTTTGTTACCGGCGATGAACCGTATCTCTCAAGCCACGCTTTGATGGCTCTGTGCTCGTATGTAAAACCATCGGCGGCAATGTATGGATCCTCCATTACTTCCTGAATTAGCCATGGAATAATGCACACAGAGAAATTTAGACAATGAGATGCAGGCAATGTAAGGTTGTGTTTGGATCGGTTTTGTGAAGGGAATCTAAAAGGCAAGCAAACAAGGACATAACAAAGTAAAGGGCTACCCAATGTACGAGACTCACTTACTGCAGGTCTGGGAAGGGTTGGACTTACGCAACCGTACCCTGCAAGATTGATTTGTTTGGTTCCCCTATCATTTTCCTATCCCTAAGTGATCTCTCCACAAAAACCATGATTCAAAACCATGACTTTGCACGCGCAAAATAATGTATTTATGAGATATTTTGAAAAAAAGTTTCACCAATTTTTTCTTCTCAATGTGATCTTTAAATTGGTGTAAAATTTGTCGAAAAAAATTCTTGCCAATACATAATTTTCTGCGTGCAAAATGCACTGTTCTCCAAAAGGGGAAGCAATTCGAGATGGATGGAGTGTCTCAACACTAGGAGAGCAAAAATGAGAGTGCATCGGAGATGCTCATATGGAGTTTTAATTTTCACCTGAAGTATTGGGCAGAAGTAGTGATTAGGTGGTTGAATACTATTCCTTTGCAGCCTTGAAGTACCATCTTCCATATCTGCAAGTTTCTTCAAAAGCGGCAACACTTCAGTTTCAAGATCAGGCCTATCTCTGCATCGAAGTTCAGAGCATTTCAGGGCCATTTGAGCCATCTCCTCTGTTTCGGCAAGTGGCCAATCTGGTATAGACTTGTCCAATATATCATAGAGCGAACCATTGGAAATTGCATTTTTAAATTTCAGCAAAAGCCCATTGGGAGGTTGTGCGGCGAGCAATTGGAGCACAATGATTCCAAAAGCATATAGATCAGATTTAGGCCGGACAGTTCCAGTTCTTTGATACTCTGGATCCATATAGTGAAGACTGCCACATATAACAGAGTCCCTATATTCTGTGACATCGTCTGGTACAACATTTGATACAAGTTTAGCCAACCCCACATCACCAATTTTGCTCACATAATTTCTGTCCAGAAATATATTTCCCGGTTTTAGATCTCGATGAATAAATGGGTCAGGTTTTGTGTTGTGTAAAAATGCAAGTCCACAAGCTATTTCAAATGCTATCCGGAATCGAACAAACCAAGGAAGAGGATGCCTGCTGCTTTGGCCGGAAACAAAATCTTCTAGGCTTCCATTTTCCATATATTCAAATACTAAGCAACCAATCTCTGGACAGGCTCCAAGCAGTAAAACAATGTTTGGGTGGCATAACTGGGTAAGAACTTCAATCTGAAAATAATTGACCGAGGATAGCAAAAACGATTGCCACAACAGTCAGAACAACTAAAGCAGTCAGAAAATTTTTAGTGCAGTGATAAGCAAAAATGGAACAATGGACATGTTAAGCTAAAGTAAGTTCACGAATATTCGTATTTTTATGTTTCAAACAAGTAAATTCAGCTAGGACAAGATAAATCAACACTGTGGCCAAGGGTGTTTACACAAGCGTGCACAACCGAATATTTCGTGAATATTTTGAGTTAATAGGCATCTGCACATTATAAACAATAAACACAGTTATTAAGAATTTCGTTTTATATTGAATGTAGCGTCGACTAAATTAGATTAGGTGCACAATTAAAACTTCACCTTTCATAAGTTCTAAAAAAAGACTTAGAACTCAATCAAATGATCATGCTAATAGAAAAGAAAAGCCTCAAGCAGGCATGGGAACTTGAATGAATACAGAAGAAAGAAATCAAGTAAAGAAAAAACCTCTGTCAGAAATTCCTTTTCCTTCTCCAATGCATCGGAACGTAGAACTTTGACAGCTACTGGGGTTTTATCGATGTGACATCTATATACTTTCCCATATGATCCTTCACCAATCATCTTAGTCTCAGAGAAGGAATCAGTAGCTATCTCTATTTCACCCCTTGTGTACCTTCTGTACCTTCGGTCATTTGACAGGAGCGCATTGATAATTTTCTTTTTCTCCACAGATTCTTTGAGTGCATTAGATTCTGCTACTTGCCTTTCATAAGTCTCTTTAGCAAGCAGATTTCTTGCAATCTCAATCTCCTTCACGGCTTCCAAATGCTTCCTTTTCACTTCTGCAAGAATTTTCTTATAAACTTCTTCTCTTTGCAATGCGGTAATTACTTGTCTTTCTTCTTCAAGGCATTTAGAAGAAAGAAAGTGAACCTGTGCAATGGAGCATCAATAACAGTGGTCTAGTGTAATATAGAACACGAGACAACCTATGTTTTATCACTTGTCTTTATATTCAAGGTTCATTGAGTGTCACATTTTCTACCTAAATGAAGGAGAGACATTCACTATATTGAAGGCTAACCTCATTTTTCGATTGGACTAGGTCTTCAAAAGCTCGATTGTACATGCCTACAGCGTTCATTAATTCTATATGCAGTTGTTCTTCCTCAGCCTGCACATCCGACTATAGAAAAACATGCATCCAAACGTCAGCACAGACTAGTCATCGTCACATAGCAAAGTGTACAAAGAAAGTAACTAATATATGGTATCACACAACGTACATAACAACAGGCAGAAAAACCAACACAATTCACCTTTTTTGTTTCTGTAGAAGCCACAGAATGACATTCATTTACTGACTCAACTTCTAGCAGACTAGTTCCTGAGTTTCGATGATTTCTTTCTCGGAGTGAACCAGAATTGTTGGGATACCTCTCTTGTGCAATTGCTATAGAATTCAAGGAACTAATATCTGACACATATGATGCTGTGTCAATATCTTCACAATCCTCTAAGGAAGAAGAATGGCAACCATTTAGTTCTAGACACAGTTGATCTACCTCAGCTTGCACGTCCAACTGCAGAAAAATCGGCATCCCAAATGTTAGCACAGACTGGTCAACCATCACATAAAAATGTGTAAACAGTAAGTAATTTGACTGATGATACCACGCAACATATGTAACAGCATGCGGAACAATCGAAACAATTTTACCTGCTTTGTTTCTGTAGAAGCCACAGAAGGACATTCATTTACTTCCACAATTTCTATATTTCCCGAGTTTTGATGATTTCTTTCTTCGAGTGAACCAGAATGGTTGGACCTATGTGAATTAGAGCAACTAAGTTCTGACACAGATGACGCTGTAGCAGTAGCTCCACAATCCACTAACGACAAATAATGGCCACTGTTTGACTTATAGATGTGAAGAGAATTGTGCTCAATCCAGTTAAAGCACCATTGGCTAGCGTTGTTCTCTGCAAAATAGAGGCAGGGAAATTACTATGACAAGGCAAAAGAAACAACTAAGTACAAGGAGGCTATCACCATCGAAGAGTAATTGTTTTCAACATACCACCAGTTGACAAGGGGGCGGCAGAAGTTGTGAGGAGTCTGTGTTTTGACACAATGTAAACATTGCAGGCTTCAGGAGCATTTTTTAGGACTGCTGATGGCACGGTAGAATCTTTTAGCTTCCTGACCATTAAATTAAACAGAAAGAGAGTGACATGAAGTTCAACAGATGGAAGAACCAGATGTAAGTCATAAAAGGTTTACATAAAGGCTAACAGATCAAAATTATTGGAGCATATATAAGATGCCACTTCAAACGACTGGCCAAACCATTTGCATATATAGGACCGCTGACCACATGATAGATACACCGGTAAGAATAATACAAATACCCGTGAATTCTAGCAATAAAACCTTGCTGTAGTATTCTCCAGGAAAAGAACAAAAATCTGATAAACTAGAGGTCTCGAACATGCAAGTAAACAAATGCCATCAGAAAATCGCCAACTAGAAGGAGGACAAAGAATGGGGAAATGCGAGGTCTCGAACATGCAAGTAAACAAATGCCATCAGAAAATCGCCAACTAGAAGGAGGACAAAGAATGGGGAAATGCAAAACTTATTCAATACTTTTGACATACCTCCTAATAAAACTGGAACTGCAAGAGCCCAACACTAAACTACTTACACCAGAGTCAGTAACATATTTAAGAAGTGCTGACGCAAGATTGTCACCTTCCAGCACCAAAGTTTCAATCTAGAAAAGCAGTATTCGAGATTATACTTCAACGTGAACTCAATATTATTCGAAAGACAATCAAGAATTGCAAAACATAACCGCAAGGAAAAGAAACTTACCTTTCTTCTTTTGCATAGTTTCTTAAATGGTAAAAATATCTCCTGAAAACCAAGTTTTGTGTCCTTTATATACATTTCCACCACATTGGCATCCAGTTGCTCAATGGGGATAGTGCCCCCGGCTGCAGAATATCGCAATGCCCACATGAGGACATGATAAGTAGATGAAAGTAACACAGCAAGCATTTTTGAAAAATGAGAGACCAATTATAGCCTTGCAGGCGTTTAAACAGATTGCGTTTTAGATTCGGAGGACAAAAGACAACACAAACATAATGATGTACTTGTTGCATTAAACTATCAAGTTAACATTGTGAGTTAAACAGCTTGCGTTTTTGCGGAAGATTCCTATTTCTTTACCGAACAGTTCCTTTTTGTTGGTGCCAAAAAGTGCAGCTAGCTCGATTGTGATCCCTATACATAAATTGGTTACCCCTACACGTGCAAATCCAGAGTCACAAATGCTGGAGAGTATTAGACCATTTCCCATATCAGTTACTTATTACATCCAGAACTAGTAATGAGGCTGACTCTTCACCCATGGGGAATTAAGGAAATGCAGTTGCATTACAAGTTAGTCCCTCCTTTACCCAGATCGGTTACTATTGCAGTGCACGAGCCTCTCAAAGATATGTATAATCACAATAGAAAGGCCCACCCGGTGCACAAGTCTCCTACTATTTCTGCACACGTACCTACAAGCTTTGCAATCCTTTAATAAGCCAGGGACTTGAAATCACTTCAATCAATTCAAATAGTTAATTCCACAGTAACGAAGTTTCCAAACTCCATGTTTCTAAACTCAATGTCGAAATAAATATGTAAGAGCATCTCCAACCCTTGTCCTTTTATCACTTCAACTCAACGTTTGAGTAAAAACACATCAAAATCAACTTCGCTCCTTGACTCAAATTTCTAACTAGAGACTTAAATTTTTACTCAAGTTTTCAACGGCTATTTTGTGCTCCTCTCAATTTACAAAGGGAAATTTATACAAATGGTCCTCCTAATTTCATCCGAATCTCATTTTCATCCTCCAAGTATCATTTTCACCTCTTTTGACCTTCAAGTTTAGTTTTCGTACCAAATTAGTCCAATTAATAACTTTTGTCAGCTAAATTGGACAAAAAAAATCAAATTAAGGGAAGACGTCATCAAGTAGACCAACTTGGTACGAACTATAATGTCCAAGCTGTCATCAATTTGATTTTTTCCGTCCAATTTGGCTTATAAATATTATCATTTGGACCAACTTGATACGAAAATCAAACATGAAGATCAAAAGAGTTGCAATTAATACTTGAAGGACAAAAATGAGACTGGGGTAAAACTATGAGGACTATTTCTATAAATTTCCCATTTACAAATATGTCATTAATGAAGCTTTCATTCAAATTTAGACTTAGATTGAGTTTGTCTATCGAAGTGTTACATATCAAACGAAGTTTTTACGGTTTTACTCAAAAATTATTGAATAACAACATCAAAATCCCATTCTGTGAAATCCCTATCTACCAAAAAGCTTTAATGTTAACCCCAATGAATCTGACTAAGTGAATATGAAAAAGCAACTAAAAGGTTTGCCCCAAGAGGTCGCAAGTTCAAATTCCACGAACGCCAACCATGCATCCCAAACTTTTGAGTTACTATAGGTTTGTCTCGTCTTTAATTTCAAGGACCGGGAACGGAATTAGCCGAGGCAAGGGGCCCAGACATCTGGTTAGCCCTTGAAGTACATACACGTTGATACATATACACTTATATACATCCCTACTAATAAAAATAATAAAAAATGTCCTGTGTATATTAGTAAGAGATAAAGAAGAAATAATTACATGGAGTGGGAATTGAAGTGATGGGAGGCACGACGTGAACTAGGACGAAACGAGTGGCGTTAGGCATGAGATTCTCGACCGCCCACCGGAGAGCTCGACGGCTTCCGTTGCCCCCAAGGCTGCCGCCGCCGCCTTTGACGGCCGCCGCCACGGTTGTCATCGCCGGCCAAGTATGGTAACTGTCCACGTCACGTCGACGTGTTGAGGTGCGCACGCAACTTATTTTATCGATAGCTCGGTGTTTAAGCCAGCTTACATGTAAAATGAGATGCGCAACCTTGTTCGGTTCCCCAAAGTTAACAGCTGAGTTATACGAGTAAAACAAAATCACTTACTCCAAGAATCGTGGCTTTGAAGCTGGAGAGTGGTGAATAATAAGAGAGAGAGAGAGAGAACATATATTACTATGAGAGAGAGAGAACATATATTACCTATGATGATCGAGGTCCAGTCTCGTGAAGTTTATTCAAGAAATGATCGGGATCGTTCATATTGTATTACTTGTCGGAAAAAACATTCGTAACAAAAATTAATTTGATCGGACCTCATTTTGTACATGAGCTAATTGAGTTTGCGGAGGAAGAAATAAATAAATTGTTTGACGTGTCAAACAATATTTGCCTTCCCTTATTTTAGCACGAACTCAATTTGTTCATGTGCAAATGAAATATGATCAAATGGAGTTTTAACGTGGATATTATACTCGACAAATTATACAAAATAAACGATTCGAGCAATCAGGAGGCCAACAAAAAAAACTGAAAATTAGAGAAAACTGGACTGTAGGCGCAGTGAATTGGAACTCAGTCCCAAGTATACCCTCCCTGGGACCCACGGTCTCTCTCTCTAAAAGCTATACGTCTAATAAAACCAAAATTTCCATGTTCCTGGAGTTCATTGAAAAAAAAGGGTTAAATTTTCACAAAACGAAGTCAAATTTAGTTATTTGTTAATAAAATTCCGACCGCCTGAGTATGAAATAATATTTATAAACTTTAATATTCCCTCCGTTCCAAATTTTTTGTCCGGTCCGCAAAACGGAGTATTAAAAATAATATAATTTTTACAAGAAAAAATCAAAAGTTTTTCAACAACTTACTAGATATTAATGAGTATTTTTAATTTGTAAAAAAAGTTTGAATTTTTTCTTTAAAAAATTACATTATTTTTAACACTTTGTTTTGCGGACCGGACAAAAAATTTGGGACGGAGGGAGTAGCATGAACGGAGAATATTTCGTTAGATCTACACCAATAAATAATGCAATATCACATACATCATCGTTTGCGAATTTCCAAAAAAGACGGTTGTTTATATTTTAACTGCGTCAATATAAAATACCACCAAGAAAGCTTTTAGTGGCATTAATGAACTAAACCACTCGATTTGTGGCACCCACAATAATGAGTAATAAAATATTATATGTCATATACAATATAACACAATTTTTTTTTTATTACGTCAAAAGTCCGAAGGTAATACAGATTTTATCAAAACATACAAGAAATAGCCAAAATTACCAAGACTTTGATACAGAAACCCCCTCCAAAAGCAAGACAGACGAAACGTCTAGATTATGAACCAATTTAGATCCAAGTAGGGAAAAAAAGGGAATCGTATAATATAACACGATTGAGACCTATAAGGTATAATTAGCATTCAAAATTTAGAGTCAGCCGTCCCATCGACATCATCAACAGTACTTTGAATCTATACAAATTAGGGAATATTAATTTGATTGTAATTGACGGACTTGAGAAAAAATTAACTTTATTTAGTTGTTGGTGAAATTCCAATTGCGTAAACATAAAAGCAATATTTGAAAAGTCTAAACAGCAGTAGTCCGAACAAGGCTCAACGGAGGATCTGTCTGCAAGCGGCTCGAAAACAAGAAAGGAGCCAAAAGAAAACAATCAATAATGCATTATATTACATTTTTGGTCTTTGGCACATTTCAGAAAGAAAAAAAAAAGAAGAAGCTAAATTCAATTAATTGTTAGCTGAATTTCTACTACGTGAATATGAATTCTATTAAAAAAGCTTAATGGCATTAATGTTAATTAGGTTCCGCGCAAATACAAAAATGGGGAAATAGTTTTCATTGCGGAATTCAGTAAAATTACATTAAATTTATTCTTAATAGAAATTTGACCTCGTAAATATAAAGTTGAAAAGCATGATACTATTAATAAAGCAGGTACTATAGGACCAACAAAATGCAATATTACATACATCGTCTTTTTCGGGCCTTCAAAAAAAAATGTTTGCGGATCAAAAAAAAAAAAAATTTAACTACTTAATTAAAGATAAAATTAAATAGGCATCCTCTTTACTCAACTTATTTAGGTGTCCATCCTAGAGGTTTAAAATAATTATGTTCCCATCCTCAAAATCTATTATTACCCATAATACCCTTATCCACATATATTTATATTAATGTCTACCTATTTTTTCCTATATTTACGTTTCCTATTTTCCTTTCAAATTGGATAAGTCCTATAATATAAGGAGTTTGATTAGTTTAGGAAAGGAACATGTACAGTTCCATGCTAGGAGGAGTCGGTTTACTCTCTCTCCCATCCCCCAATTTTAGGGATTAAGCACAATTTCATTTCAGAATAGAATTTCACACAAATCCCTTTCGATGAAATCATCAAGTACAACCACCACAACATTCACCCAATCTCTGGCTCGCAGTTGAGCCTTGGCGTCGCTTGCGGTGGTGATTCAAAGGTGCTCGTCGCCGGCGACAGCACCACCATAGAATGACGGGGTAACAGAGAACAACACGAAGATGAAGAGCCTGTTCAAGTCCAAGCCCAAGATGCCAGTCGACATCGTCTGCCAGATGCGCGATCTCCTCAATTGATCTTCTACGCCGACTTGAATGCTCCTGACACTTGCGAAATCAAGGTCGAAGAGAAGATCGTTCCTTTACATTTGGGATTTATTTAATTTAATCTGATTTTGCTCAGAATGGTTTTGGTTTTAATTGCATGGTTTAGTTTTGTTTGTATTTGTGCCAATTGCATATGCAAATGTTTCCTGGTGAGAAATCAGCCCAATTAAAACCAAAGTTACCAAATGTTTACTGATTTCTAATTTTTGTCATATTTTCTGATTTTTGTCATTTTTTTATTTGATCATGTTTTGTTCATCTACCTCGATTGAAACTTACACTTCTTAAAACTTGTCATGTTTTTTATTTTTGTCATATTTTTTATTTGATCATGTTTTGTTCATCTACCTCGATCGAAATCTACATTTTTCGAAACTTGCCATGTTTTTCGATTTTGTCATTTTTTTAAATTGATCTTGTCTTGTTCATCTACCTCGATCAAGTTTTGCCATATTTTGTAAATTGATCATCTTTTGCCATGTTTTTCAGCTTACATATTCGTTTTTGTAAGAGTCGTGTTTTCTTTTTAAATTTTAGGGGAATGAAAATATGAGAGAGAAGATTAGGAGAGAGAAAAAATTCAAAAGATTAGGTGAGAGAAATGTTTGAAAGAGGAGAGAGAATTGAGATAATTAGAAAAGATTAAATTAAAAGAGAAAGAGAAAGATTTGAAAAATTAGGAGAAAGAAATGGTAGTTTAGGATTTAATTGAATTTGAGGATGAAAAGATAAGTATTTAAATACATTAGGATGAGCACCTAAATAAGCATGGTAAAAAGGATGGCTAATTAAATTCCCCTTAAAGGACCGCGCAAATACTAATACTATTAAAAA
Source organism: Rhododendron kiyosumense (assembly GCA_019656275.1). Taxonomy (NCBI): domain Eukaryota; kingdom Viridiplantae; phylum Streptophyta; class Magnoliopsida; order Ericales; family Ericaceae; genus Rhododendron; species Rhododendron kiyosumense. The sequence continues at coordinate 16,185 of BPLS01016286.1, read as the reverse complement.
TCTTTGCGCTTGGGGCAATGAGCCAATGACGCAGCTACTGAGGTAATAACCGAGCCACGTCAATTACTGGTTGGAAAAAATCTTACTGGCAATAATCAACTGCCCGTGAGGTCCACAATACTAATAAACAATATACTAGTATATGCATGTCCTATGATATGACCGAGACCAATAAAATATAATTAGCATTTAAAGACTAGAGGCCCCGTGGGCCCGCTGGCATCAAAAATATGAAAGAAATAAGTAGTTGGTTTCATAAAATAAAACTGAAGTTCAAAAAAATAAAATAAAACTGGAACTCGCGAATTAATTAATTTTAGGACCAATGCAAATGAATCAAAAGAACTTGGAAAATCTACTGATAAAATTCAATTGCCGTCGGCAAAGAGTGAATGACATTCAATGATTGGAGAAATTGAATTTAACAAAATATTTGGCAGGTTTAGACCATTTTCACGGGCACTATGGCTCCATTTATTTCGATATAAAATGTTTTACAATGTAAAATATTTTTTATGTAAAATGTTTTTTCAAAAAATAAACGTCAAAGTTTTAAGCCACGTTGTGCCACATCTGGAAAATTAAAAAATGGATGTAATATATAAAGGCTCGCCACGAGCTACTTTATAATTCAAGATTAATCGTTTGACCCACATTGTCGGACTGAAGGTTTAGCAAGTTAGTTGTACGCGGGTCGTTGCATGTGGTATCAAAGCACAACTCTGATCTACATGGAGAGGGCCACTTCTAAGGTCTAGTACGAGCCTGATAATGTGTTGCACAGAGGATATCTCGGAAGACGATGTTGATTTCAAGGATGATGCTTCTCTCTCTTTGGCATTTTGATTTCGAGGTTAGGCGGGTATGTAGTGTTTCGATTTTTCTGATTTTTGCTCAGTGGTGTTTCGGTTTGGGTTGTTTCTTTTGGTTGTGGAATTTGATCGATAATAGGAAAATAGAGGTGTAGTCCGTTGCGAAGGTCTCGGTGGATTTGTTTTTGTGTCTGCTTGGCTTTTTGGGAGATTGATGAGGGGGTTTTGCATAGGGTATGTAGGATTGTTTTGGGTTTTTTTGGATGTTTTAGGTTGAGGTTGCGTGGTTTTGTTATGGTGTTCAGTTGGCGTCTTACCATCTTTAGGTCTCGGGTGGCTTTCTGCCGGTGTGCCATTGATCCTTTTAATCTTTGTAATCATTTATAAAGATTAATAAGAAAATTTTACTTAGAAAAAAAAAAAAACATAGCCATCACGGGGGCAAGTTGTTGAGCCCATGCAACAAGGACGTTGCATCGTATGTACAAAGATTGTGAAAGTAATGTAATATATAATATTGGCTTGCGACGAGCTACTATATGACTCGAGATTAATCTTTTGAGCCATGTGATTAGGCTAAGTTAGTGGGTGCGGTTTTTAGCACAAGCACACGTGCCCGAGACTAGTAAGCAAAAAAATTTGTATTGTTTTGAGTTAATTTTAAGATGAGATTTTTTTTTTTCCCTTGAATGGCATGAGATTGTGTTATGCAAAGAGTTTTTAAAAGATAAGTATCTATTTATAATTTTCGAACTTAAAAATAATGTATTTACAAAAATTAGAAATAAATACTTATTTTTTAAGAACTCTTACCTGAACAGGACCGAATGATGAAATAGGCATTTAGCTAAATACACGTAACTCGGACGATGAAAATCGGCATTTAGCTTAGAAAATACAGGTAACTCTAACGGTGCTCGTCACAAATGCAACTCGCAGCGTCTTCAATTCGGTCCTGGTATAATTATGATTGCACAGGAAATAATTAGCCCCATTACGGATTGGGTCCTTAAAAAATAAGTACTACTTATTTATAATTTTCAAGCTTAAAAATAGCAGGCCTACTGAAATAAAAAATATGCAATATGAATCTTATTTGATAGATTTCGATGTGATTTATCAAACCCTGCAAAAAAAAATTAAAAAATTATTTTTGTAAGTCCATTATTTTTAAGTTTGAAAATATGTCCATATTTTTTAAGTACTTATTTGAGAAAGCGGAACGAGACTGTTACCATTCAACTTTCAGTCACTATAATCTTGGCATAAGAATATTGATTATTTTACGAAAGGAAAAAAAGGTTAGAAACACAGTAATCTATATAGCTTTAATTAATTAGAAACCTGCAAAAAAACGAGGAACTAAGAGAGAACTTACGTGACTTGAAAATTTCTTTGTTTAAATTATTCAGTTTTGCAAGTTAGAAAAAGAAAGAAAATTGTAAATTGAAATATATAAATTTCTTTGCTTTTTCCCTTGTAAATTGTAAATTGAAATATACAATCCATGTTTCAGTAAGGGTTCTTAAAAAATAAGTACTTATTTGTAATTTTTAAACTTAAAAATATGTGTGTACGAAAATAATTTTTCGATTTCCCTTGTAAATTGAAATATAAAATCCATGTTCCAGTAAGGGTGCTTAAAAAATAAGTACTTATTCGTAATTTTAAAACTTAAAAATATGTATGTACGAAAATAATTTTTTGATTTCCCTTGTAAATTGAAATATACAATCCATGTTCCAGTAAGGGTTCTTAAAAAATAAGTACTCATTTATAATTTTTGAACTTAAAAATATGTATTTTACGAAAATAATTTTTCGATATTTTTTGCACCGTTCATCAAGATCTATCAAATAAAATTCATATTGCACAAAAAGTTCAATATTATTTTTAAGTTTGAAAATTACAAAAATGGCATAATCCTAGCTCACCATTCTATCCTAGAACTTAATAAAAATAAAGATGGTTGACTATTAAAAACTAGCTAGGAAGACTTCTTAGGAACTTAAAAGACACTTAGAAATTTAAATAGACTCTCCAATCAACTCAATGACTTCATGCACTTTGACCGGCATAACTATACTATAGCAACAAATAGTGGCAAATTGTTATATTATTGCATGCAATATATATTGTTGCTAAGAACTAACAACATTAGGTATAATGTGCATATTGTTAAAAAAATTCTCTAACATTAGGTCCCCACATATATCGACGTGCGCAAAATGTTATTCGGAATAGTTATTTTTTACGTAAAACAATTGTTACATGTAAAATAGCCTCACGAATTTTATTTTCTGCTGCATAAGAGAAATTTTTTAAGTTCCAAGAGCAATGGGCCAGGTTAAATATATTGTGCGGGCAAGACTGGTACTGTTGTCACATGCAGGAAGGGCGAGGTCTCTGACTTCTGAGATGTCATTGCAAGAGATTTCACTGTGAAGGACGGCTCGCGCGTAATTGAAAAGCTGGACCTGAGTTGAAGCTCGAGGCGCATGAGCCATTTAACTCCCAAAAATATACAAATTTTAGGAGTTCCTCTCTCTCTCTCTCTCTCTCTCTCTCTCTCTTTATCGGTAAAACATGAAATTTTATTAAAAATGGGAAATGGAAAAAGGATCCAATAAAAGTTGGATAATACATCTCGACGGCAAAGCCCAAGCCATCCAAAGGTCTACTGGGTCCTCAACAGTAAAACATTACAGCTCAACACAAACACCTGAATATAAACAAAAAAAGCCCAAACACCCTAACGCGATCCAATCAAGGACCGACCACCCAAACCAGCACCCAAACCCTAACCACTTGAATCACCACCACTGCACAAATCATCAGAAAACTAGCCTCGCCGTTAAGCCAAGCCAAACTCTCCCAAATGTAGAGATTGGCGGCGAAAACCGGCCTATGACAGTGACAATCAAAGCAATCAAGGCTTAGGAGAACAAACCACCACAAAACACAACAGTCCCCAAACAAGCCCCCACCACTCGGTGACAACCTACAACAGCAACAACCCACAGGACGAACTGCTAGCCCCTTGCCTGATTGAGAGCTTGGAGTGGCCGCCGACTGAATTTCGGCACACAAAGACGACCTGAGCAACCCAGCCATGGGGCCACAACCACCTCGCCACCATCGGATCAAACCACCACCAATCAACTCCGCCATCTTCACCAATCATTTTTGAATATATGAAAGAAACCTGCAAAACAGAAGTTAGAAAAAGCTACTGTATCCGACCAGCTAAAACCGAGACTCGCTTCCGACAAACCCAGCCACCACCAGACAAAACCCAAGGCCAAATCAGATCCACTAGACAACAAGACGGCGCCTTCAAGATTCACACCCATTCCCGGATGTCCAAAAACAGCCACCGAGCAACCGAAGAAACAGTAAACATCGAGAAAACAAAAAACTCTCTCTCTCTTTTTGATTGGCAAACAAATAAATATACTAAAACTCGATAACGTGTATATTAAGAAAACAAAAAACAGTAAACATCCACCATCGAAATGTTGATGGCAAAATGAACAAGATAAACCTAACTACATTACAACACCGAAAAAGCCCCTCTTACGTACTTTGATACCCCTCATAACGGTCCCAACAAAAAAGGGTCATAAGGGTCCATTTGGTTGGTGGATGTAAACCACTTTTCCTCAGTAATTCAGAGTGTATTCTGGGTCAGCTTGCGCATATTTTGAACTAATTTCTACAGCTCCTTCCACAACTGTTTCACATACTTACGCACGGGGTGAGATGGCTCCAAGTGTTGTTGGCAAGAAGAATCGAACTTGAGAGCTTACGATAGAGCAAACACCTAAATCTCGTATCAAGACTACTTGGCCAAGCCCTTGAAATTATAATTGGTAAATTATTGTCTCAAAAAAAATATTTTTTGCCCAAACAAAATGAGTTTCGATTATGCAGCAGTATTTAACATGCAATCAACCTTCATATCCAAAGATATATACGCGTAAGAATGATCAGAATTAGCGGGAAAAAAGAAGAGAGATCTAGAACAGAAAGCACTTTCAATGGATACGATGCATGGCCGGATCCAAAATACTTGGAAGCAGCAATTTTAAGTGCAACGACAAATTGCATGAATTTCCACGGCTGCACTAATTTTCAATTGCGAAATTGCATTGTAACCAACGACACTGATCTTCCTTTTATCAGCAAGCCAACTTAAAAATAATCCTAGGTCTTATATCGACTTCAATCTTTGAAGTGTATATTTGACTTCCCTCGATGTACCCTTTATTGAGTTTCTTAATAAAATCTTGTTGCTGATAAAAAAAAACTTAAAAATAATCTTGCAGTAGTCCACTAGCTAGCCGTTTAAAGTATAATCAAAGCCCTGTATGAATTGCCTACAATAGTTGGTAGTACTGACGAGGTTTTGAACCTAATAGCTAGGAAAGATCAACTACCTACCTAACTGATAAAAAAAAAAAGCTGATAAAAAAAAAATCAAGTGGCTAAAATTCAGACCCTTGACCAATAGACCATCTTGAGGATTGGACCATTAATGATATTGTTAGAAAAGTGAATCGGCAAGAAGTTTGCTTTTGTTTATGTGTATAAACCGTAAACCTAACATGCATTTATATAGTAGGTTTTAAGATTTTGTGACTAAAAAACATAAACAAATAAGGAAAACATGCATAACAAATAAAACCGAGACTAAGAAACATGAATAATAATCTAGATAATTAAATAAGCAACATATTAAGAAAACCTAGTAACATTGTAACATAGTAATTTCTAATATTTTGATACCAGATATCTTCATGATAAGTAACCCACCCAAGAAACTTGTCAACATGTGGGCGGCTCCACTAGGGTTTGAAAGGGTTTCAAGCGAACCCCCTGGATTCTAAAAATTAAATGTACTGAAATTAATTTTATATATTTTTTAGTATAATTTGATATTTCTCTTCTATTGTCGGCACTAAATCAGTTGTGCAAAGCAGAGTAAATGAAAATTTACTGAAATTTGTAGGTAAATGGATCATATAGCTCAACAAAATAAAATAAATTAGGCTGGTTAAATCTTCAAGCAAAGTAAATATCTATAGTTATCTCATATCGTGTTTTGTGTGTAAAAGAAATTTTATACGTTTTTGTCACCGCTACGATAAAATCCCGCAGCCGTGGCTGAATTGTATTTACAGTTTTCAAAGTCCAGTAGGGGGCTGTCCGTGGAAAGAAAAAAGAAAAGAACAAGAAAAAGGAAGCAAGTCTATTACATGCTTGGTGTTTCTGTGTGTGTGCTTCAACATATGAGAGAGAGAGAGGGAGGGAGAGAGAGAGAAGGTGGTGGTGCGTGACAGATAGAGAGTGAGCACGCAGAGCTTCAAGCATGGAGCTTCCATGAAAGAAATACCATGTGTGCTCACTCTCTTCTGTCACCTTCCACTGAAAATACCCCCCAACTGTTGCAACCTTCTCCAGCTGGTATTCTCTCTGCAACCCAATAAGCTAGCCTATCTATCTTCTTAATTATAGATTATTCTCTCTACTACTAATGAGTGAATGAATGAATAGAGAAAGCTTGATTTGATTTGAGTTAAGAAGTGAGGGTTTCTTGTAGCTTTATAGGGCACTGTACGGTGGTGTATGATTTGTCAACTACCGATGGGGGAATAGTATAATGTTATATTATCCATTTCCTACTAATAAAAACTAGAAAGATCATTATTGATACCCCTAGCCACCAATATCATGAGATCAAATCTTCTGTATCGAAAAAGTGTTTATTTATACCCTCTATTCTCGTGCGATTTCTGCTGCGTATAGATTGTGCAATAGTCTCTTTCCAAGAAGTCTTTTGTGAAATCTTGCGACTGACACTGCACGAAAAAAGAGATACGGACACTTTTATGTGGTGGTAATTAACCTTGAATGGAATATGTTAGTTACTGGTCTCTCTATTGCATGTTCAGTTAATTCTTGGCCATGAAAAGTAAAAGAAGAAACTTTAATACTTTTTCCAAACTCAGTTGTTCTTTTTTACTCCTTTGTAATTGGTTCGGATGAGCTTATATCCAATGAATGTGAAACTCTATGGTTCGGATTCTCATTACACACCAAATATATAGTTTGTTAGAATACATTCACGGTTCACATCAGTTCTGCTGTATATTTATCAAATGAAGAAAGAGTGCAAGTTACACGGACTGTTGCGTTACTTGCCTATAGCAAGTATCTATATCCTAAGAGTTTACATCACCGATTACTATTTTACCCCTATTTAGGGGGCCAAATCCGATCAAATTTTTCCTGACCAGTTTTGTCTATTTTTTTCATCCGGCTGTCCAAAACACTTTTGGATAACCCGGTGGAGACTTGACCGAATCCGACCCCCCTATTAAGGTGCCTGGCCTGAACCCTCCCCAAAACGCGATCCAAATCAAATCAAGCCTCCACAAAACCCAACACATGGGACACATCAAATGTTTCTGAAATCTCCCATGTTTAGTTAAGGCATTACATCCAAGGTCAAGGATCGAATATTGGTCCCCCAGCTGGGCCGATATTCCTCAAATTAAATACTAATCAAAGAAGAATAATCAAAGGTGAAAAGAAGCTTAATCATTATCTTTGTTAATTAACAAAGTTTATAACCAGCCAATTAGCACTGGACAAAGTCTGGGGTGCTGTGGGCATTAGGAGATTTGTGCTTTGGCAGAATGGGGAAAAGTGGCACAAAGTATATATGCTTTTGGATTAGTTAATTACTAGTTAAGTTCAAACTGTACAATTAGAACCATCGAAAATGTGGGCACCAATGGCTGCAAAAAGGATGGTTTGGATTGGAAGATCACGTCAGGCTTTTTCCCAAAATTCGCTGTTAATGGTAGAATAATTGGTTTGTATATTGTCGCTTGATATGATTCCAGTTTGATTAGATTATTCTGAGTTATGGCAGTATTAGTTTATTAATCCTTTTGATAATAAGCGTTGTTCTATTTAGGGGCGGAGCTATGTTGAGGCTCTTCCGAACCTTTCGAATTTTAAAATTTTTATTTTATATACATCTAATTTTAGATAGTATTTATAATTGTTCGTGTATAGCTAGCTACTTATAACTTAATAATTTTAATTTGATTTAATAAAAAATCAGTTATTTTATATTCTCATAAATAAAAAAGACTTCTCCCACATCGCTCATTTTAAGTTTTTGTTAATATATTCTAGAATATATTCTAGAAGCTATTCTACTTATTGCCAATTGGGTTCAGGTTGGACCTCTTTAAGAAATTTAACATCTTTCATAAATAACAAATAAACACGTGACTGTTGAAGTAGCCTAAGGTAAAAAAAAAAAAAAAAATGATATTGGAAAGCAAACACTTTATGATATAATAAGTATACATTGCAAGAGGAGTGGAGTGCAGTTGATGCCCTCTTATACGCCGTGCACATCTCATGCACATGAACATGGTTCAATTCGTAAGCACTAATTCTCCTCCTCAAATCCCTTAAAATAGAATATATTAGGGCTAAGAAATAATAATAATAATAATAAGTATACGTTTGAATAAAAAGTTCATATCTATTAAGTCGGCCACTCTCGAGTCAGAATTTCTTGCTCCGGGGCTGACATTATTCATCAAGAATCGGTTAAAAAGAAGGCATAATAAAGTCGGGGGCAACTTCCAACTATACATCAGAGTCTAGAACAAGGAAGGGCATAATAAAGTCGGGGACAACTTCCAACCATACATCAAAGTCAAGAGCAAAATAGGCATGCCTAGCTAGCTAGCTAGCTAAACGATGGGCGACACAATTCCCAGAACCTCTAACATGGCTAAAGTCAAATCTTATTAGTTTAATCCTTGATATATAATGCATATCCGAGATTATGTTAGCATGTTACCTCGGAACAGGCACGGACATACACAGGGGCACGTGGGGGCACGTGCCCCCAGTCAATTTATTTATTTTTAAAAAATTAATTAAAAACGTTAAATATAAATATGTGGAAATACTACACAAGTAGAACTTTGGCGCGGTGGTTTGTGATTGTGTTACAAGTGTCCGAAAAGGGGGTTCGACTCCCACTGCTTGACACCGTTAACTTTTTTTTCCTTCCCAAAAACTCCTCTCTCTCTCTCTCTCTGCATAAATTCTCACTAATTAGAAATAAAGATGATTCATTTAGCATTAATTTTTTTTCACAATTTATATTTTTACTGCATGTTTCATTGCGGATTATGATGATGTTAATAAACACGTAAATTAAATTCACAAACATGTCAATTTATAGACTTATGTGAATAAATTAAGAATTACAATTCCTTCCTTTTTTACACTTAGGGTGAAAGAGGGACTTTCATTTTCCCTGGCATCCCTTCAAACTTGTCAATTTATTTGTCAAATCTTTTTGGTGCTCACCAAAGGTGAAAGCACAACGAGGTGGCTCTTCCTTTTAGAGATTTGAATTTGTGCAACTCGTTATGGGAGAAAACGGGATGCAGTGGCTCTCCGTACTAGAGATTTGAATTTATGATGTCTGTCGGGAGAGAAAGCGGGATATCGTGGTTTCCCTGAATTCAATTGGTACCACCCTTGTATTCAAATTCAAGCTTCGCCACTGATTGGGTGGTAACTCTTTTTTAAGTAGAAATTGGTGCCCCCACTATAACAAATTCCTGGATCCGTCCCTGCCTCGGAAGTCAGAAGTACCATAGTTGGGAATATTGGATTTGGGTATCGACTGGAGTAGTAATACATATCAATCTTGGTAGTCCGATAATGATATTCTTATTGAAAATGTTATACAAAACGTTCTGAAAAGAGAAATGAATGGTTCAGATTTACTTCAAGCTATTGTTGCTACGTATTGTTGATTTTGACCAATGCTATTATGACCCTACTTGGTAACCATGTTTTGGCAAACATGTAATACGTCGCTATTGCATAGGTAAAATGTGAAGCAATTAGGACAAAATCTGTCAACTCATTGATATAATAGTATATCATATATGTAGTATTCAAAATATGGTCGACAAAGTAGAGGTGATTGGTTTTAGAGAGTTGAATGATGAGCACATCGCGTGATGTCTTTGTGTCGATACTTCAAATGTCAACCCACATACTAACCATTTTAGACAGAAGGAACTATTCTTTTCCATCCATCCATCTCAACAATTTAACAAATATGGACTACTACAAACACTTTGGGGCGATTGCGATCACTACCCTCTAAAGTCAATATTCAACTGTGGACTGCAGACAAGTAATATTTTGTACAGACTAAATCTTAGGTGGTGAACCTTTATAGAATATTGGTCCTCTAATTAATAGAATATTGGTCCTCTATTTATTTAATACTAATAACACTATGTAACGCATACCAAATTGATTACGTAATACGTACATTATACATACGTAATCCCATGTTTTATAAAGAGGGTTATTCAGGCCGGCTGGATTCCAGTTTTCTTTTAAAATTTCCTCGGCAGAAGAAACTTAATTAATTAATTTTTGAAAAACATCAACAAACCAATGGCACAACCCAAAGGCCACCCGACACCCAAAAAATTAATGAGGAAGGTAAGACGTCAACCAAAACAACAACGACCAAAAGGAAAAAAATATTTAAACAACTCCGAACCTCAGAACCCAACCAAAAAATGCCTTCTGCTGAAGAGAAAACCAAACCAAAACCGAAGCAACCTGCACCAGAACACAAACAACACCGACCCCTTTGCTAAAATTGTCCCGAACCAATAAAAAAATACCAAAACCAAAAAAATAAAACCGCACCATACTCTCAAGACCTCGGGCATTTCCAAATAACAAGCAACGGAGACAAGTAGGATTAAACCTCCAAAGAAAGAGAGTCATTATCCACCATATTAGCAAAATCACCATCTCCTAATTTAGTAATTCTATGAAAAAAAAATTAGCAATTTCACCTTCTCCTCCATGCATTTCAGCAATTTTCTTCAAATAAAGCTCCTTCTTCCCTTCTAAAATATTCTACTCGGTCTCATGGAGCAAAACACTATCATCCATCACCTTACGAGCTTGCCTAATTAAAATAGAGCTTCTGTTACGAATGTCAAGAAATGATAAACAAGAAAAAGATATATACCTCCATATCTTGATTAATTATTAAATTTGATTGCCTTTATCTCCAAGCAGTAAGAATTAAGTTTCTTCTTTCTAATCTGCTTTTTTGATCTACTCAATCTCCTTTCCAATTTTAAAACAGCTTCATGGATTGATCTCTCCCGTGAAATGTGTTAAGCCCTTCTTTTCTCTCCTTAACGACTAGTTCCAAAGGAGATGTATCATTCATCGATACATGCATTCATCATTCATTGAGGCCGGACTTCAATTGTTGTGTTTCTCTAATCGATGTATTCCACTAACTATATATAACTATTTAGTATTTATGAGAGAATGACCTGTTTCGTTAAGTAAAAAATAAATATTTAAAAAATAAAAACCTTAGTAGAACGGGGCCTAAGGCTCGATCCCTTTAGATATACGTGCGTCCTAACTATAGAAATTTGACCCTACTACTTATATATCATATCAAGAATAGCTCAAATTAAATTTCATGCTGGAAATTGGGATTTCGACCTTGCGTTTGAGAGCTCTATCATGATGGACGTGAAAGAACCATTTCATGAATATTTATCTGAAAAATGCTCGTGTTGAAGACAATTGCTATACAAGGATCTAAGTCCTCTTTCATTCTAGTTTCACCAGTCATCTAGAACTAGACGTGCAGGTTCAATTCTCCTTATCACAACTCTTGCGGCCACCTCACGTTACGCGTAAGATTGTGAAACGGTCAGGGGTTATATATGGGAGAAGTCAAGAAAGCTTAAGCTTTGGGCCTCCAAAAAAAAGGTTTAAAATGGAACCTCCAAATTCTTAGGACCCCTATAAATTAGGCCTAGATATAATCTAAGCCTTCTCCACACAAAATATGCCAAATCCAAATTTTGTAATGGTAAATCTTTTGTGATGGGTTTTTTTATGAAACTTATTTAGGGAAAATGACGGCCCAGAACATGTTTTGATAATTAATACCTTTTAAGGATATGCTAAGAATATTTGTTAATAAACAAAATGTCCTCGATGGGTATTAATTATCAAAATACGTCATTGGCCATCATTTTCCCAACTATTTATCGACCAACCTTTGTAGTTTGTATAATAAAAAATATAGAGTGGGTCTCATTCAAGAAATTTGCTTCCGGCCCCCGAAAGTTATGAGCCGACTATGGAAACGGCTATGGAAGGGGACTGCAGGGATTAGTTTGAGGTGCGCACAAATTAGCCCGGAACACCCTGTATTACCAAAGAAATCATTAATGCCCTTTTCTTTTCACAATTCAAAAAGAATTTTTTAAAAACTTTCCCCTAGATTTCCCATTGATTCTCCCTATTTCTAACATTTTTCTCTCTATCCCTCTTCACTTATTGCCCCTACTATTTTTCAAAAAAAATTTCAAACTCTAATCCAAACAAAGCATAAGTTTTCCTAATGAATAATGTGAAAGAACAAAAAACCGCCATTACTATTGGTTTTCTTCTTTCTTTCTCTCTCTCTGTTTTCTTTTGCTCTCTCCACAAGGTATAGCCGTATAGTTGTGGGTGCCCCATAAATCCCTACTCTTTTCTTTCTCTGGTTCAACGATCAAGGACATCAGTACGTTTATACACACCTCAACAAATCCTCTCTTAGATTCAGTCAAAGACACATTATTCATGCCGAGACTAGAGAATTCATAAAAAATTACTTTCTTGCGGTGTTCCAACTAGAAGAATCGAATTAATTCTGGTTAATTGTGTGGAGAGAAAACCCACTAACCAATCGGACTTACCTTAGGGCTATATATCCCTACTCTTTCAAAAAGTCCCTTTTCTCCTCTCCGTATTTAAGTCAAAAAAGTCCGTTTTCCTCTATTGAAGCATCTTCATGGGAAGAAAAAAGAAAGAAAGAAACAGAATTCAACGTTTGTTCCGTATCCTTAATTAGAGAAATTTTTCAGTGTCGGGTGGGCACGGGTCATGTGGTGCCTGGCACCAATCTCGGCCGTCCAATGAAGTTTTGGATGGCTCAAATCTGTTCGGCTGCCAAGAGGTATTTTAGTCATTTCACACTTTAAAACAACCGAACTTATCTGGGCTATCCAAAACTTCATTAGACGGCCGAGATGGTGCACGGCACGACGTGGCCCGTGTCCACCGGCACTGAAAAATTTCTCCCTTAATTATGCTCATACATGCATCTTGAAATGATTCCAAGATCGCAAGCAAGCGGTTTGGATGGCTTCAAATTCCATATTCAAGAATCAAGGCATATAATTATATCTCACTTAGCCCTGTTTAGCCTAAATAATCATCCGGCCAGGATTAATTTTTGTCGTTATTCAAATTATCTTGGAAATTTTTTAGTTTTGCGTAGGCGCTGGCTCTTTGTGGATTATTGGCTGATTTTATTGGATTGTTTTTGTCTTTGTTCAAAAAGGTTTTAGTTTTAGACATAATTTTGTACTTTTAGATTTCCTTCGTCGACATGAATTAACAATTTATAAAATAAATTGACGCAAAACTAACAAAATTGAAAAAATGCGAACCACTAATCCACATAAATTTGAGATTGGATAATAAATGTAGTATTCAGTTCCCATTTCATTTTAGTTTTAGTTTTGTTTTTCAATCATTACCCTACTTCTTTCTCCAATCATTATCCTATTTTTTTAATTATTACTTTCTCATCTTTCTCTGTCTCTCTCCAATCATTACCCATTTCTTCAATTATTACCCTATTTCTCTCTACCCACTACCAAAACTAAACAAAACAAAACTCCCAAACAAACAAAACCATTAATGTTTTTCTGTTTCGATTTCTGAAGTTGAAACAAACCACTAATCCACATAAATTTAACGTAAAACTAACAAATGTTTAAAAAAATTTTAAAAAAATTAAGCTAGTTGGCTTTTTTTTTTAATCAAAATGGGCCTTATTGCTGGTGGTTATGTGACTTTTAAACATTTAAGGGACCAAAGTTATGTTAGGCCTAACTAATGGAGTAGTTTCTTAGCTCGATCTAATTATACGTCGCCGTATTGACCTTGTCAAACAGCTTGATTTTATTCTCCGTTCTGAAATTGTTACCGAAGCAAATTTCTCAAAACCCTAGCCACAAAGATTCCGAGGATTCACAGAGGGCGAGGGTTTAAGCAGTTGAGAGAGAGAGAGAGATGGGGAATCCGAAGCAGAAATGGACGGCGGAGGAAGAAGAAGCGCTGCGTGCCGGAGTAGCGAAGCACGGCACCGGAAAGTGGAAGAATATCCAGAAAGATCCCGAATTCAACCACTTCCTCTACTCTCGCTCCAACATTGATCTCAAGGTCCGCACTTTTCCCTCTCTCTCTATATACATACATACATTAATAGAACAATATTTTTTTTATATGTTTATACATGTATGCAATATTCGTGGACATGAATACGCGACTCAGTATCACCTCGGAAGTGGTATTTACGTGCTTCAGTTGATAATAGCATCCATTATTACGATAGGTGAAATTAGTGAGTGTGAATTGGGGGAATCAAGACCATGTTCGTTTTTGGATTTGGGACTCTCTCTCTCTCTGTGCACGGCCCCGATAAATTTTCTCTCAATTATTACTCTCATTTCTCTATCTCTCTCCCTCCACTTATTACCCAAAATCCCAAAACGAACAGGCCCAAGGCACAATTTGTGGATGACGGTGGAAATTTTAAGTCAATAGTGCTAGAGACACAATTTGTGTGCAAAAACTTGCGCGCACACTTACGGTGGCCAAGGGGCCCACACACAGTGTGTTCAAGTGTTTGTGTAGTTTTGCGTGTGCTCTAGTATTTTTGTTTTTTAGTAGTGGTGGAGCACCTGCTCGGAATGCTGGAATGGTGATCTACTGATCCTGACCAATAAGAGTAGGAATCGAAGGACTGGTGAAGCCCAAATGAACCACATTGGTTGAGTAGGTGAGAGATAAGCGTGGCCTAATTCATTTACGCATGCCCGTGTGCACATGCCATGGTGGTGCAACCAATATTCTCTTAGTCCTGTTTTGTTTGTCCATCTTCCCGATTTAGGATATCGCAAAATGCTTGTGCACTTTGATTCTTTGAAGACTCAAACCATCGAACTTTGTTGTCTCCAAAACTCGTTAAGAAAGTTATTTAGCAAGGACACATCATCCTTTCCGGTGTGGGAGCAAAGATGGAAAACATTCGACTCAACAGTTGGTCAACTAGGTTCAGATAGAAGGTATTATTCAAAAAGGGAAAGACAAGTAATACACGTTTGGGGTTCTAAAACTTAAAATCAGGTGATGGAGCCCATGAGGCCATTTCCTCAATGTAGCGACATGTGATCTAATGTCTTTGACGTTTGTGCCCACTAGATTTGATCCTTTCATATGGTGGGTGTCCAACGAGGGAGTAATCTCTGCAGTGAGATATGTAATATAGACATCTTGAGAAAAGAAGCAGGGCTTCATTTTGATGGGTACCATTGGTAAATGGAACTAAAACCACGATCCTGTTTTTAAGTGACGTGTGAGACATTGGAGTGGGTGACTTTCACACTCATGTAGCAAATGAAGAAGTTTCCATATCTCTCTCCATTGGTCTCGTGTTTAATCTACCAGATGCATGTTGTTTTACATTTTTTTCTCCTTTTGCCCTCATGACCAGGGATATGGGACGAGGTGCTGTTGGTCCAGACATTTTTTCAGTTGGGTCATTGCTTTTTGAGATACTAACCGGACGCTTAGCCTGATCAGTTATACAGTTGCTTTTTCTGGTAGTCATGGACAATGTGTGATGCCATTACTGTTTCTCTGATGATCTTTGCGTAGTGACTTCATTATCTTATCTTGAATGATTAGTCTAATGAATCATTTCATGAAAACAACAAACCTGAAAAATATGAAATGCTGATATCCACAGACTGCATGAGAATCATTCTTTTTCAAATGAATTTTGAAGAATTTAACATATATAGTGTCCCATGTTTTTCCTACACAGGACAAATGGAGAAATATGAGTGTTAGTGCCACTGGCCAAGGTCCTAGGGAAAAATCACGGTCATCAAAAGCAAAGGCCAACCCAGATGCTCCTGCCACTCCATTGCCCAATGCACAGACTTCTGTGGCCACCACTCCAGTTGCAAATGATGCATCAGCAGATGTAATCATGGAGGATTCGAAATGCTTGTTAGATGGGAAAACTGCATCAAAGTATGCTACCGTTCTTTTCTGCTACTAATCCGTATCTTTGCTAATCATGTCGATTCCTCTATGATAAATTATTTGTTTTTCCTTCCTTTTTTCTTCTCTG
>BPLS01016283.1:0-20867 GCA_019656275.1 Rhododendron kiyosumense | reverse complement strand
TGTCCACTCGTGGGCATTACTACGGCTTTACTCTTCACACGATTGTACCTCCTTTTGACTGCTTGGCCCTTACAAAGGGGCTGTCCATTCAGTTGCTATTGCTTTACTGTCCTGCTGCTGTATAGTTGGATACAAATTGGTGCTCTTGCTGTTATGCTAGATTAGTTGTCATTGAAGTGTTTGGATGCAACTCTTAGCTACTGCTGCTGTTAGCTGCTCTTTTATCCATGTTTTACTCTGCTGCTGGTGTATTGTAATGCCAAGCTCCAGAAAACAGAGTATTCCGTATCAAGGGCTGTGGCTCCATTGTTAGGGGATCCTCCTTCGTCATGTACCTCACGGAGTCCATTGAATGCTGCTCAAGGCTACGGTTGCTCCCATTGATGTTCTAGATATTTCGTAATTGGAATGATGCTATATCCATTTGTAGATGGTTAGGAAACAAATGTACCTCTTGATGTTATTTGTTTTGTCTCCATTGCATTACCTTGATAACTATAGTATTATCCTTCATGTAGCCATTTGGCTTAGATTTACAATTTCCTCTAGCGTTGTTTAGTTTTGTTTTGTTTTCCTCCTGGGGTATGCCCATTGTAGTCTGTATATTCGATTAGCCTCTTTTATTTTCAAGCTGATTTACCCACAAAAAAAAAATTCAAAAAATTATTTTTCATTTACATTATTTTTGAGTTTGAATATGTGAAATAATTACTTATTTTTTAAGAAGGTATTCTAGAACGAGGTCTTACTCCCTCCGTCCATGTTAGTCCATTTTTGAAATTTGTGCCTTTTCTATTGCTTATAATCTTTCACTATGAATCTAAAAAAATATGCAATATAAATCTTGTTTATAGATTTCAATTAATTTTACTATACAAAGTTTGTAAATTTATGAAAACTATTATAAATTAAAAAATATAAATAACAAAAATGAACTAACAAATGCGGACGGAGGTAGTATATTTTTAACACATGAATATCTACGGACGCAGGGGGGCTGCTGTCCCGATTTTGGGGCCCATCCCGGTCTCGCTCTGATGATCAAAATCGTTCATTTTGTAGAGCTCGTCGAGTAGAACAATTATGAAAAAAAATTAGTTTAATTGGATATCATTAAATGCCTGATCGGAGCCCATATAACTCTCAATCTGTGGGTTACAGTGGATTTGATCCAGTGTTTCGGATCCATTCTTTTCAAGATAAAAAAGGTTCCGATTAGGCACTTAATGATATCCAATTAAGCTGATTTTTTTAATAATTATTCTACTCGACAAGTTCTACAAAGTGAACGATTCCGATCATCAGAGCGAGACCTGAGTAGGCCTCAAAATGGGGCATAACAGCATGCTGCTGTCCCCAAGGGGACAGCAGCCCCCCTCCCTCCGAATATCTACATATACCGAATTAATGTTTACCCCATATAGACGAAATGGTATCAATGTTTTTGGGGTAAATTTCATTGACCTGCCGTGAGGTTTCTGACAAATACAAGAACCTCCCCTGAGGTTTTTGAAATAACTCTAACCTTCCTTGCTTTTTCTAACAATCTTTGTAATGGTCCAAATTTTCGAGTAACAATTTTTGTTTAATTAGTTATATGAAATTATTTATATCGTCACATGGAAAATTTTATTCCATATAATCAATTGTGTGCGCATGCGTGTCTGGCAAGTAAATTTCTTATTGTGTGCATGTGTGTACACTGGGTCATTTTACCCTTCCCCATTTCATACTTTCGGCTGAGGAGAAAGGGAAAAAAAATAGAAGAAAAGAAAAAATAAAGGTAATGTTCGGTTGCCATTTTATTTTAGTTTTAGTTTTGTTTTTCAATCATTATTCTACTTTTTTCTCCAATCATTATCCTATTTTTTCAATTATTACTTTCTCATCTCTTTCTATCTCTCTTCAATCATTACCCTATTTCTCTTTCCACTCACTACTAAAACTAAACTAAATTAAACTTTTAACCAAACAAAAATCGAAAATAATCAAACAACTCTTTTGGACCCATTCTTTTACCCATCACAACTAGACCTTATTTTCTGTTACAAAAAACCTAGACATTTTTTTTGGGTAATTCAGCTTGAAATAGAAAAAAGAGGATAACCGAATATACAGCCTACAAGGGGCATACCCCAGGAGGGAAAGAAAACAAAACAAAACAAAACAAAAGCAAAGAAAATTGCCTACGCCAATTGGCTACAAGGGATAAATGATATGCGATGTTTTTAATCCATCTAGTAAGAGGGAAAGAAAACAACACCTTAATGAACGTCCAAGCCAGAGCTTGGATGCCTAATCATTACAAAAGAGAATGTCAAAGCCTGCCTCAAGCTTCTAGCATGCACATTGAACTGCAGAAGGAAAGGAAATACAATACACCTACAACATCAGCCAAACTACAATAGCAGCCACACCACTCAGCAGTAGGATACCACAGTTTCTTCCATATTGGAGTAGTACATCACAATAACAGCTAGACCATTTAGTTGCTGGCCTGAACACAAGGCCAGCCGCAGAATACCGAGCAACAAAACACCGTTGCTGGAAGCATAATGCTGCCATCCTGGATTGGTCTTCACAAAACAAGAAGTTGGATTGTACCCAACACATCCTGTGACAAAACAAAGCTAAAGCTACATCAGGACACCAGCAGCTTTACACCATGCAGAGGACATCCCCCTCTGCGAAGGGAGATCCCAACAACAGCCCTTGTTGGTTAGGCTTGTACCACATATTGAAAGTATCAAAATTCTGTTGAATTTCCAGAGTTAGCATCTCCATAACATAGTTACGAGCTGTCAAAGAATACAACCATTATTAGTAGTAGTAGGCTGCTAACTCCAACTAAAAGCAGAACGAGCAGCAACTAAAACAGGGCTAAAGCAGTACGCAAGCCTAACAACAGCAACAAGCAGCAAGCAGAACAAAACAGCAGCAGCAGAGTTAACAATTAAAACAGGACAGTACAGAGCAGAACAGCAGCAGCAAGAGGAGTTAATGGTTAATAGCAGCAGCAATCAGAGTTAACAACAGCCCCCAACTGCTTTTCAGCAAACAGAACAAAGCCGAACAGCAGCGTACAAAACAAGACAGTGTACCGCTCTGAACAGCAGCAAAACATTAGCCTCTATCTGTTATTAACCGAACAGCAGCAGCAAGCATACTAACAAAAGTGGCAGATTGCTGTCATAGGATACACCATTTGTGTTGAAAACAGCCATAACAAAACAACAACTACAACTGTAACAGAACAACAGCACCAGCAACAGCAGGAAAACAACTATCACATAGGCCACCAATGGAATGCAACAAAGAACTAAGGAATACAACAAAGAACTAGAGAGTTACATAGCCTATTGCTTTATCAGCTCACTCTACTCCTCCCTCGAAACCTAATTCACCAACCATCTAAAAGCAATAGGGCGGGTCCCAACTCCCTCGCCTCTCCCTCACAAAAGGCCTCCCACTAATTATTACCTCCACTCACAAGAATATTGGGGCTCAAGCACACATCTCACGGCTCACACATATGCTGGCACACTCAAATCCATCTGAGAGCTTTTAGATAGGAGTAATAACAAGTATAGACCTTCCAAGAAGTTGGTACGAACAATTCCAGGTGAAGCTACCTTCAAGGATGCCAATATAGAGAAAGTAAACAACTGAGATGCATGAGATAATTTCCAAAAACAGTCAGCAACAGAGTTAACCATTAATGTTCCACTCATTCACAACCCCGTTTGCTTGAAATGATTGTAGATTGGATAATGATAGAAGTCTTGCTCTAACCATGGAATAAATTTTGTGAACAACTACCTCACTAGAACAAGATTGACCTTGAAATTTCCTCGTATTCCTCTCGATCCACACATGATAAACAGTGATAGTAAATACCAATTTGGTAATGACTGCTTTAATCGACTTGCCTTTTATGTTAGAGAGAAAAGTGACCCAATCAGCCCAAGCTCTAGAGGGCCATGAAACATGAAGTTTGGAAAGGATAGAGTCCCATACGTGTTGAGAGTAGGAACAATTGAAGAAAAGATGGTCATGGCTTTCACTCATAGAGCAGAAACTGCACTGTTGAGAGTGATTAATGCCAAAAAGTGCTAGCCTATCTGCAGTGGATAACCTATTCTGAATAGCTAGCCAAGCGATAAAGCTACATTTTGGGATGTTGGCTGAAAACCACACCAATTTATGCCACACAACCTTTGGAAATGGAGTTCTCAATTTGTTCCAAAGGGAGGCAATTGTGAATTGGCCATTAGGATTGAGGGTCCATCTAATGCGGTCAGGCTCACTCAATCTGGATGGAATTAGAGGAGGCAATGATCTTTTGATCTCATTGAGCTCCCTAGATCGGGTATCGGGAAAAGCCCAATTTGAATTGAGGATGATATGGGACACTGAAGCATCTCTAGGGATGCCAGAGTCAATTGCAAATCTGGGGCTGACCTTGTTTATCAAAGGGCCAAAAGGATGCCAGTTATCGTACCACAAAGAAGTGGAATGGCCACTACCAAGAATACTAAGAATAAAGGGCTGCACTAAGGGTCTGATATTCAAGAGTTTCCTCCATACCCAAGAGCAGTCGACTGGAATTTTCAAAGTCCAAAAATTCCTCCTCTTTATTAAATATGATTTAACCCATTGGCACCACATGGACTGTTCTCCACCTGAGATGAGGAACCAAATGTGTTTGGCAATGGCAGCCTTATTCCAAACCTGGAAGGACTTAAAACCAAGTCTTCCCTCCTGTTTAGGGGAACACAGATGTTCCCATGAAACCTTAGCACCAGATTTTCTGAGATCGGGGCCAGTCCAAAGAAAAGCCCTAAGGATTGACTCGACTTCCTTAATGACCTTTTTAGGAATGATGAAAAGAGAGGACCAATAGGTTTGCACGGAGAAGAGAACATTCTTAATCAACTGCATCCTACCTGCATAAGTGAGGTCCCTATTTGTCCATGACTTAGTTTTAGCAATAATGCTATCCACTAGACGCTGGCAGTCAGAGGCCTTGAGTTTAGTGGAGAGAAGAGGCACTCCCAGATATCGGACAGGAAGAGTGCCTTCCTTAAATCCTAAAACACCAAGAATAGCTAACCTAGTGCTTGAGTTGACCCCAGAGAAATAGATGCTACTCTTCCCAGGACTAGGAGAGAGACCTGACATACACTGAAACTCAGTGAGAGCATCCTTAATGTGATTGACTGAGGTCAAGTCTCCTTTGCAAAAGATCATAAGATCATCAGCAAAGCACAAGTTCAAAATCTTAGTAGCTCCACATCTCCAGTGATAATGAAAATCAGGGAGGAGGGATTTCTCCCTAAGGAGACAAGTGAGAATCTCCATAACTATGACAAATAGGTAAGAGGACAAGGGATCTCCTTGCCTAAGCCCTTTTTTCCCATGAATGTAGCCCGTGACTTCCCCATTGATGCTAAGGGAGTAGTTGGCAGTGGTAACACACGCTTGCAGCCATTTAATCATTGTAGGATGAAAATTCATGGAAGACAGAGTATCCCATAGAAAATCCCATCTCACATTGTCATAAGCCTTCATGATGTCTACTTTCATAGCACACCTAGGAGAGGATGATGATTTATGATACCCTCTCATAAGTTCTTGGGTTAGAAAAATATTATCCGCTATCCTCCTTCCTTTAACAAAACCTGATTGAACAGGATCAATTAGAGTAGGAAGAGCAGCCTGCAATCTTCTAGCAAGAATTCTAGAGATGCACTTGTATACAGTATTACAGCATGAAATGGGCCTAAAGTCTCCAACTTTGGAAGGATTAGGAACTTTAGGGTCAAGGGCTACAATAGTAGAATTTGCTCTTCTAAGCATTTGACCAGACCTAAAGAAGGCTTTGACAGCTGCAGTGACTTCATGGCCAATGATAGGCCAAGCTTTCCTAAAGAAACCAGCATTGTAGCCATCAGGGCCTGGAGCTTTGGTAGGATTAAGAGACCAGAGGGTGTCCTTAATTTCAAGGTCAGTAACTTCAGCTATCATGGCCAACCTTTGACTATCAGAAAGTCTCTTGTTGACTAGTTGTTGAATCCTAGAAAGCCCCTGATAAGGAGTTGGGTGACATGTTCCCAACAGATTGGTGTAAAAGTTGACAAAACTGGACTTAATAATCTTTAAGTCAAAGGTGAGAGATCCATCATCCAAGACTAAACTGGTAAGCTTACTTCTATTTCTGGAATTGGTCACAGACTTAAAGAAATAAGAGGTGCATTGATCACCTAGTTTCAGCCATTGGATTCTGGATTTCTGCTTAGCCAGACTCTCCTCAGCCCTAAGCAAAGTGAGAAATTGCTTATGAACTATCCTTTCCTGACTTATAAAGAATGGATTGGAAGGATAAGTAACTAAGTCTAGCTGTAAGGATTCAAGAAGTTGCCTCGAGTCAGCAACCCTCTTAGATATATCACTAAAGTCTCTAGAATTAATTTGCTTAAGCTCATTTTGCAACAACTTGAGCTTCTCACAGACACAAAACATAGGATTCCCAATGATCACCCTC
The DNA here is from genome assembly GCA_019656275.1 of Rhododendron kiyosumense. Classification (NCBI taxonomy): domain Eukaryota; kingdom Viridiplantae; phylum Streptophyta; class Magnoliopsida; order Ericales; family Ericaceae; genus Rhododendron; species Rhododendron kiyosumense. Next base: position 14,323 of record BPLS01016283.1, on the reverse strand, counting down.
CTCCATACTCTTTGAACCACAGATATGAACTGAGGGTGATCAGCTAAGAAATCAAAAAACTTGAAGGGTTTATTAGATTTCTTAGGATTAGGAATCAAGCAAGCAATAGCTGGAGAATGATCAGATATGCCTGGAGTGAAAAAATGGGCAGAAGAACAGCCATAAGCCTTCATCCACTGCTCATTGACTAAAACCCTATCTAGCTTAGTAGTAACAAAATGGGCACAGTCCTGCCTATTGGTCCAGGTGAGAAAGCAACCTGTATATCTAAGATCATCCAACTCCAAGGCATACAGGCACTGATTGAATTCATTCATATGAGGGGGCCAGCTAGTAATACCCCCTACCTTTTCATTAGGGAGCCTAATGGCATTAAAATCCCCAAGTACAATCCATGGGGCTGAAGAGTTAAGATGATGGAGACCAGACCAAAGTGACTGCCTAGTCAAGTAACTGTTATCCCCATACACAAAAGTTGCAAAAAAAGGGGGGGTCCCACTCTTAGGGTGCACCTCACAATGCAAAAACTGGTCAGATTGGTCTAAAACTTGAACCTGTATCACATTGGGATCCCAACATACTAGTATTCTGCCCAATGGTGCCTGAAGGTAGTTGTTCACAAAATTCCAATAAGGACAGATGTGGCTTATTATTCGAGAAGCAGAGGCTTCCTTTATTTTATGTTCTAGCAAGCCCAAAAGTGACAACTTATTATTACTCAAAAAACTTTTAGCTTCCTTTTGTTTGATTGGGTCATTAAGACCCCTAATATTCCAGAAACCAATGTTCAAAGGCTGCATAGACATAAAACAGATTTCAAGCAGTACTAGGTAATTAAATGGCAGAAAATGGAAGTATAAGAATACTGCTCTAACAAAAGGATACGATATGGTACTGCATATACTCAAAAAGGATATCAAAAGGATATGTTAAGTCCTTCCTCTGGATAGGGAACTTAGTGACCGCTCCCTTGCTTGCTTCTTCATTCTTTTTTGCGCTGATCTGGAGAGAACTTTCTGAAAGTTACCCTTGAGATCTGTTGTTGTGGCTTTGTCCCCCCTCCTCTCAGAAGTTTGTGGATCAGGTGGCTTAGGAGAGGGGATTTGACTCAGATCAGAAGCCAGTCCATCCTTAGAAGAGGAGGATGACTCTTTTCCACCCGTGATTTCTACTTTGGAGTCAGCTTCTTGCGTGCTTCTGACCACTCCCTCTAGGACCTCCATCAAATCCTCTTCAGATTCTAACTCACTCAAAACATCAGTTGAGGTGCTAATCTGGTGATTCTGGAGCATAAGAGGTTTAACTTTAGTGGGATCAGTTTGGTGTTGTATGGAATCTCTTGGCTGGTTAACGTCAGCTATGTGCTTATCTTTCCCAGTTTGAGTCCCAAACTGGACTGAAAAACTGGAATTAGAAGAAGAATTGAGGGTTCTCCTTGTACACTGCTCTGTTGAGTGTCCAAACACCTGACATTGCTTACAAACAGGAGGTAAGACTTGATATTCAATGGGGACAATCACAGCATCCCCTTCCACAATGACTGTGACCTCATCAGGTAGATCTTGTTCAGCACTGATTTCTATACAAATTCTAGCTTTTGTGGACTTAGTTTGTAAGAGACCTGGTTGCTTGGCAGTCTTAGCTGTCGCCTGGTCCACATGTAAAGGTCTCCCAATTGTGCTAGCCACTCGACTTAAACACTCTTGGTTCCAGAGTTCAAAGGGTAAATCATGAAATTTAACCCAAGCAGGTATCCTAGTGGGTTGTTCTTGTGCAGGCTTCATCATCCGGTGCCAATCCTTAAGGACAAGGTACTTCTGTGAGAAGAAGTATGGACCTCCTTCAAGGACTTTCATCTTAGCTTGTTCATCCTTGAACTCAAAGAGATAGAACCCTGCTACATTAGGCTTGACAGCCACAAACAGATCTTTCCATTGATTTCGGGCAGTGGAAACAAGTAGAGGATAGGCCATCTTACCATCTAGGAAGTGTCCTACTAAGTATCTGTTCCACTTACCAATTTCAGTCAGTTCAATGTCTATTTCAACCAAAGCTTCCTTGCCTTTCTGGAGATCAGGAAAAAATTCGAGTTTCATATCCAGAGAAGGGCTCTGAGATTGAAGAAGAGAGGCCCAGTTCCTGGGTTTAGGTTTAGCCTGTCCTGGGTTTGAATTAGGGTTGATTTGGTGATTTTGAGTAGCATGAGCCTGAGTTCGAAGTGTAGCTTGATGGTGCTGGTTGGGCATGGGCGAGAGGTTGCCTAGAGGTTGAGATTGAGGGAGTTTAGCCGGTGAATTAGGAGAACTAGCTGTAATTTTTAAACCTGGTTGGAGGGACACGGAATCAGTAGCATACCCAGCAGTCCGAGGTCTCGTATCCTCTATAGGATAACCTAGATTGGGGTCGCCCTTCACATAGGGATTGCCCCTTGCATTGTACAAGATCTTTGTGTTAGGGTTAGAGATGTTTACCTGATCTTGGGGATTTTCGAACTGGGTTTTTGAGTCCCGTAGGTGGCCAGCTCGCTCCTCCGCTTCCCGTACTAAAGCATCTTCAAAAACTTGTTGGAGCTTACGCGACGGACTTGTGCTTTTTGAAGATTTAGGGCTAAAAGCCCCAAACCCAGCTGGAGATGAGGCTGGAAAAGCACTTCGGGAGGGGGATCCTGAACTGAAGCCGCTTGAAGCTGGAAACGCACTGCGGCTGGGGATGATAATGGAACTTGCCAATTCGATGTCCGAGAGAATCGATTGAGACTGAAGATGTTTTCTTCGTCGGATTTCATTAGAATCAAGGGCTTTGATGCCCAACCCTTCTGAGTTGTGTGAACTCAGATCGCTGAGAGGTATACTCCTAGGGTTTTCAGAGACTTCATGAGAAACAGTTGCAAGCGCCAATCCATCCGCCATAGAGATCGATCCATCCGCCATAAGAGTTGCTTCTCCAAGAGCCTGTCAGAAGACGCCCTAATCGCCTACATGTCAGAAGCCCCCAAATCTACCACTAGAGGGTTGGGTATTGTTCATGCCTGATTGAAGTTTGGGTGAGCGGGGGAGAAGTATGCGATGGGCAAGAGCAGATTTGCAGAAATCGATCGATCGAGAGAGAGAGAGAGAGATATTCGATATACGACTTCTTACGTCTTAAATGAAAATGACCTGGGTACCAATGTTCTAATCGAAGATCAATTTTTTGGTCAGGGCAAGCAGTAAGTCTAACTTTGCCTAAAAACCTAGACCTTATTCCTTCCCAGGTAAGTTTTGCCCTTTCCCTAAATTTTCTTTCTTCTTTTCCCTTCCACACACACACCGAGAGGAGAGAGAGAGAGAGAATCGGGCCTCATCTCACCGCCATCACCATCGGATCTCACCGCCATCGAGCTCGCAACCGGACCCCACCTCTCCTCCGCCAAGCATCATCACCACCATTGGTCCTCATCACCACCACCGGAGCAGCCATCAACTGCAACTCACCTCACCAGCCGAGCTCCGTCGCCGTTCTGAAGTGCTCCAAAAATCACTCCGTAAATCGTTTTGCCGGACAAAAGGTGGTCTGATCTCACCTCCCTAAATATATATCATGTTTCGTATTGATTGTTTTTTGTTTCAGTATGAAAATAATCAAACCGACATCGCCGATCGTAATCCGGCCGAAACCCACTGTTTCCATAAAACAGCCACTGGAAAGTTTTGAAATAGTTTATTACAGTTTAGCCCTCGTGATTTAAGAGCTTATAAATTTGACTATTGAGTAGTAAAAATTAATATTAAGTCCCGAGATTAATTAGTTTTCGATTTGGTTCTAATCCCGTTAACACCCCGCGACGATTAAGAGTAAACGTAGACTTTAGTTTTGAAAAAGAAAGGAAAAAATAATAAGGATCACTTAATTTATTTTAATCTCATGATTAGTTCTATGGCATGACTAATTTTATCTTATGATTTGTTTTTATCGCGTGATTAAATGTTGTTAGCATGTTTTGTTGAAATGCCCTAATGATGTGGAGATCTAAACCTGTGAAATGTAAGTATTAGTTTAAGAGATGATTGGTGTTAGGTCGATTACTCTGTTTAAGTGATGGTTGATAATGAAAGGTGAACATGGTTATTAGTCCTCGTGAAGCATAATTTATTTTGTCTCTTGCTTAATTCTTGTTAACTGTGGACATGCATGATTTCGAAAACCTAGAATGGACATTAGAACATGGGGTGGTATACAATTAGAGAATCACGTAGACGCTGATAAGTAAATGATAAATCAGAAAGTGATTGAGTTATGGTTTTAAGATGAATGTTAATAGAGGCCCAGTCTTGTGTTAATGGGTGCTAACAGGGGCCCAGGTTGTTTGAGAAACGTAACCCTAGGTAGGGCACATTGGTGATTGGATACAAGAACAGGTTTGATTCATTCCTTGTGTGGTTATGTTGATTGTACATCCGAGTAAATAATTTGATAGCTATCAGCAGGAAACAACAAGGAGAAGTTTGACTCACATTGGGTTACCTTACGATGGAGGTTAAGGTAGGACAGATCTCAAGGTGGAGATCCTAGATTTCACAAAGGTTAAAAAGTACTAACTGAAATTAAGCGCTGTTAATTATTTGCATTGCACTCTATATCTTGTTGTTGGTAAGTTATGGTTTTCGGGTGAGTTTTGGCTATTGAGTGTCATTGCTTATGCTACTATGTTGTCTTAGTAACTCAAACGCCAGGTATTGAAGACGAAACAGAGAGTTGTATGAAAAATTGAAGTGATGTTGACCGATAAAGTATTTGCCAAACCTTGGATGTTGTACCCTTAGTTGCTCTATATTGTAAATTAAGTATTTTGATAGTGTACGACAGTATTTTTATAGAGTACATTTGTAGTAATTGATATGTCGTAATGTGATTTGAATTGGTGAGGCTTTTGAAATTTTAATCCCTCAAAAAAAAAAACTATTCTTGAAAATCTCTTTTTAATGTTTAGATAATGTCTTCAAAATTTGGGGCGTCACAATCTTAAAATTCCCCCTACTGTTACATTGGGCTCTAACAGCGTTAAATTTGATGGATAAATGACTTAGATACCCTTATTCCTTTAAATGGTTATCACTGGGCAATTACTTTTACATAATCCTACAGGATTAATCCTCCACCACCACTGTGAACCCACCTCCTATAGCTGTTGCCCAATTGCTCACAACCGTCATATTTGTCATCCCACTACTTAGGGTATCCATAATGCTATAATCAAAAATTGCCACATTATCTTTTAATTATTCATTTAAAAGATTGCTAACGTAAGCAATGCAGATGTCTAAAATGTCATAATCAAAATTAGATAACCAAAACTTATAACATTATAATTTCAAAGTACAAAAAACTAAAAATTGTGAACAATAGAAAATAATTTTTCTATAAATAGTAATAGTTTTGAAACTAATCAAAACTATTTACAAGAAATAGAAAATAGTTTTTGAAACTTTTTTTTTAGAAAAAAACCATTTTAAAAAAACAGTAATCTAAAAAAAACAATTTTTTAGTAAAATATTTGTTTTTTCGAAAATATTGTTTGAAAAGAAAAAGAGAGAGGAAAAGGGAAGAGAGATAGAATATTTTTGTATAATGATTGTATTTAATTGAGAATATATATGATCTATTAAATTTGGTTATTGTTAAAATGTTACTAGTTTTGGTTATCCAAAATCAAAAATTTGATTATTTCTTAGGAGGTTGTTAAATTTAATTATAACATTGTGAGCCATATTTTGCATAAACATAGTTAACTTTAAAAAAAATTTACTTATAATTATAGTATTGTGAATACTCTTAAAGCACTATAACAGTGTCGCTATATTTGTGAACTAATCAAAAGTGGAGTATAAAAAATACGACATTTATCCAATTTATATGCACTTCGTTGTTAACAATTCAATCAAAATCAGTTTGTTAAATAATTGTAATATTCCAAAATTTTTAAATTAAAAAATTCCGTAATATTGGTTTTTATTTAAATCCTTATTTTAATTAGTTAAATTCCGATTTAATTAGTTAAAGACCGCTTAAAAATCAAATCGAGTTTTTGAAAATTCACAAAAAAAAAAGTACTTTCTATGATTATTGAGATTACTTTTTCACTAAGCAGGATCGCGGTTAACATCAAAATGATTTTGTGACGTTACGAATAAATCCCTAGAATTTTTCGAAGCCGAAAACTAGATGATCGAACACCGCGAAGCACATTTCCGCGCATGCACAACCCCACATCCAATTATTTTCCCTCCCCTACAGTACATTCCCCCTTCTCCCTCCGTGCATTCCCCCTTTCCCTCTCTGCCGAACCCCTCTCTCTCTCTCTCCCATAACTGAAAGGCCAACTTGGCCATTAAGAAAGACAGCCACTGCCCGATTCGGCGAATCGTGGCCCGGTTCGACACCTATAAATACCACCCCCTCACACCTCCGAAACCACAGCTCCATACACACCTCTCTCAACCTCTGTGCGTTCAAAAACCAGTAGAAAGGTAGGAGAGTGAAAGCTTAAGCTCCGGCCATGGCAGCTTAGAGAGAAACCGAAGAAAAGTGGGTTTGCCTCTTACACCACCCCAAACTCCGAATTGATATTACCAACCTTCCATACGAACCCAAAGCATCTCAGAACCAGCCCCAAATCATTCGAAGTCATCCCTACGCCCCATACTCATCATCTTCTTCTCAAAACCGAAAAACTCGAAAAACCCGTTTGAAGCTTGTTTTGACCAAACCGAAGGTATGTACCCCTTCTTCCACTCTCCCTAAGTATAATAGAGTAGTAGTTTTGAATAGTTAATAGGGCTTGAAATGAGCCCGAACGGAAAATATAGCTTGCTGTACGTTTTCTGCCAGATTCACCATTTTGATATTATTTATGGGCCCGATGATGTAGTTGATATTATTTATGTAGAAGATGACCCTTATGATATTTATTTTACAATGTTTGAAATATTATTCTGAAAAACTACTGACCTGATATTATTTTCTGACTGTATAATATCTATTTAGTATAAAACATAATAGATATATCAGTTTAATTTAACTAGTAGATTAAGTGGATATTTGGTGACATTTTTTTTGTAAAAAGTTTAGATTATATGTATGCTCAAATTTCTTTTACTACTAAAAATAAAAAAATAAAAATTTTTTAAATTAATAATACCTCTATTTAGTGAATTTTTTTTAGAAAGAAAATTTGTGGATAAAAGATATATTTGATATTAACTTAATACTATAAGTAGTAACAAAATATCCTCTTAAAATTTCATAATTGGTAAAAACAATAGATTTGGTGGTATATAAACTTTGTTAACCAATAAATAGAATTTTTTTTAAATTTTCCAATTGTAGTATTACTAATTTATCACTGTTCGTTAATAGGTTAGTAGTATATTCTTAAATAACAATTTGTATTAGTTTAAAATACTAAAGGTAATATATTATCACCGTGTTTATTATAATCAGTTGTGTGGCTAGAAAGCAGTTATTTATGACATTCATGAGAATGTGATAGTTGGATTATAATTTTTGATTCATTATTATTTAGTGTGCTATGGAACGTAGAAATGTGGACTTAGGTACCATGGGCGGTGTTCGTATTTTTGAATAATCAATTAGACGTTTAAACTCTAGGGAAAGTGGAATGATGTTAGTCACTGTTGTGACGGTTACGGTCAGGAGATAACCAAAGTGGCCGAGGACCGTTGATTACTGGGATCAGCACTTGTGGTTTGAGACCGGTGGATTTTGATATATCGCGCGAACCGTGAATATGACACTACTGGATTTATCTTCTAGAATTTTCGGGGGTGTTTTTATTGGTTGAAACCGGAGTATGGGTATCAATTCTCGCGGTTGGTTGGTTTATCATTCGCTCCTTGCGATGGTACAGTTGAGTTCGACCCGACATGTAGTTTGGTCTTATTTGTCTGGGACCCCAGGTTGGGCACGCAAAGGGAGGGTAAATCGGTAGAGTTGCCATAGTTCAGAGGTTGTTTGGGAGGAATATTTCTCATGGTAGAGAAATTTAAAAATCACTTAAATACAAGATAATTCATAATACACCCCTGATCGCTGTAACTTTATCCTTTATGCCCATTATTATATTATTGCTTGTATTTTAAGGGTTATGGATTTAGGGATATCTACTGGATGATTTATCACTCACGGATACGTTCGTATCCTGGTAAATCGATTACTTCAGCAATCAATTTGCCAAAAGCTGCAGGTAGTGATGACATAGGAGAACAACCTTATGAGACGGATACGTACTATACAGGTGCAATACCAGAGGCAGAGACGCAGGGCTGGCCCAATGGGGAGGCCCAAGAGGCCACTGCCTTGGGCCTCCATATTTTGGGCAAAAAATGGGGCACTCATTTCTAAATAAGTATATATATTTTTTATGTGCAACTATAATATAAACTTTTTTGGTGGTTCAGTGGTAAAGTGTTTGCTTTTCCACATAAGATGCTTAGGTCCAATCTTGGTAGGGTATTTTTTTGCAAAAAAAAAAATTTCTTCTATGTAGGGCACTATTCCACCACTTGCCCTAAGGCATCCAAATACCTTGGCCTGGCCCTGCAGAGACGGAACAAGAATATGCATGAATCCATATCAGAACTAAAGCCGCTCTGAGCCATTGCTCTGTGACGTCATGTCACCTAAAGACCTCTGTAGCATATTAATCGATTTTCTATTATTTCAAGTTTCAAATTTGAGTTGTAATTAGGGAAATTCTGATGATAGAATTCCATAGTTTGTAATAAAAAGAATATTATTTATGTTAAGTATGATATATTAATGCTTTTGAAATTCCTCAGAAAATCGGGGCGTTACAATAATTATACCAAAATTGAATATTTTTCGGAAGCTCGTTCAGCTTTTGAACCAAGCTCAAACAAGCTACTATTTGGCTTGTTCAGCTTGTGATGTACAAAATATTCTAGCTATTCGAGATCGGCTCAATTAAAGCTCGTTTGAGGATCGAGATTGACTTGTCTCATAAATAAATTAAGTTTGAACATGTTGTGAAGCTTGTTAAGTATTCAAACAAACATGAAAAACTCATTGCTCGGCTCGTTCAGACCCAAAAAAAATTTCCCCCCAGAACTCAAGTGCATCAAATATCAACAATTTAAATTACATATGAAGCATACATATTGAACCTCGAAAGTGTCTTACATAATTCCGCTATCAAGTACCCCCTTTTGTCCCATTATTTTGGTCATTTTTGAAATTCATGTTATTTATTGAAAAAACACACTATCATGCATTTTTATTTTTTTGAGTTTTCAAACCAATTTAAAGATTTCATTTACTTCTTCAAATTGGTGTAAAAAAAATAAAAAAACTATATACGCACGGAAGTTTTAAATTTTTTTAATCCAAAAAATGGCACGCATTTAGAAAAGGACATAAAGATATTGGATGGCGGGGATAACTAATATTTCTTTCTTTTTTTTGTGTGTAAATTAGCTTGAATTGGAAAAAAAAGGCTAACTGAATATACAGCTTATAAGGGGTATACCCTAGGAGGAAAAGAAAACAAAACAAAACAAGAGTAAAGAAAATTGCTTACGCCAAGTGGCTACAAGGCTAAATGATATGCGTTGTTTCCAATCCATCTAGTAAGAGGGAAGGAAAACAACGCCTTAAAGGCACCAGCAAAAGATAACATAATACCATGAAGTCTAACCTACTAAATACAAAACAACTGTCGGGCTGAACAGCCATCTACATAACGGTAGAGGAAGAATACAGCAGCAATACCGCATCAGAAACGTAAACTTAGCAGTCCAGCAACAACAACACTTCAATTAATGGATTGTTAAATAGATCAGGAATGGACAACCACAACCATGGGAATGAAAATAAGAAGATGTTGTGATATGTTGGAATGTCCAAGGAGCCATAACAGAAAGCAGAACCGATGAATACTTATGATGACTTGAAAACTGAACCATAGGAACCACCAGCAGCAGTTAACTGTAGCCATTACAAGCAGTCCTAACTCAGCAACTGACAGTAGAACAGAGATGTAAAAGAAGTAAAATAAAGCTAGGGACAATCTCCCTAGAAGAGCCTAAACTTTCCAAGGGACAACCCCCCAAGGATAGGTCAAAGCCAAGCAATTAGTACAAACTGATCATTATGCATCACTGTAGCAGCAACAAAGGGGGTGTTTCCACTAATCAATATGTTGTGGATCAATATTTTTTGGTTTTCTTACTCCGTATTACTCCCTCCGTCCCTTTTTAAGTGTCTTGCTTCGTAATTCCAATTTATTAAAAAGACATCATCATTATACCTTTCACATCAATTTTTTCCTCCACTTTCCCTACTTACCTATCATCATTACACTTTTACTCACTAACTTTTCAAAATGAAATCTACTTTTAGAGACAAAATAGACAATGCACTAACTTTTTACCTACTAACTTTACAAAATGGACACTTATTAAGGGACAGCCCAAAATGGAATACTGGACTCTAAAAAGGGGACGGAGGGAGTATATAATTTTTTCCACATTTATTAGTTTTGTGCCAAATTTTTATGTAATATTGGTTTGTCGAGATGAAATGAATCGAAAAAGTAAAAAATTATAAATTTATACAAGTATTTTTGGAAATATCTGAGAAAAAGTCCAAAAAATTGACTTTTTGAGCTTTTCTTTAAATATTTCCCAAAATACTTGTCTAAAAGTCGTAATTTTTTCTTTTCTCATTCATCTCATCGAGACAAACCAACATTACATAAAAGTTTGGCGCAAAACTAGCAAATGCAATTTTCTTTTGAATCAGGACAAAACCGAAAACTTGTGGTCCACAGCTCATTAGTTAGTGGAAACATCCCCTAAGCATTCGATCAAGTGCTAATTTCTTACATCATATTTGTATGAGCAAGTAAGGGAGCCATAAATTTTAATGAACATCCGATTGTGTTGAAAAAAGCCTAAAATTTTAATTATGTATGTTGGGCGTTGTCAATGTTAGATAATCCCAAAGGATTGGCTTGGTGGTCAAGAGACATGGAATTTCAGGGTTTGCTCCCTTCTAAAGTCAGTTACAAACCTGATAGGCACTATCAACTCCATTCCGAAGGATTGGCCTGGTGATCTATTTAATTTTCTTTTCAATTAACTTTCTTTAATTTTTTTTATATGATTAAATCTTCAGAATTTGATCACACTATGCATAGTATTCAATTTCAATTCCGATATTGTTTCCATATTCTTTGCACCATGTACCGTAAGAGGCAGCAGAAAGAATAGAGTAAAAATTGCTAAGGTCACTATAAGAAAATGTGGCATTAACGGCATTTTTCTTACCGGCATGTGTTAAAATGTCACTAATACTAGTTATACTCGGCATTAATAGTAACGCCGGAAAATATTATCTTTAAACGGCATTAGTTATAAAATGCAGATAAAAATTACTCAAAAACGACATTATTTCAGAAAATGCTGTTTTTAGTTTCCGTGGGCGCCAATTAATTACCACGAACGTGTGCAATTTGTTCTCCCTTGTCTATCCTTTTCTCACCCAGTTTGAAATATACGACCGCAATGTCTTGCATTTCAAAAAGGAAGCCTACCTCCTCTTATGGTATTTAGTAGATGTTTATACTATAAGTGTCTGTTTTCCTAAAACGACGTCGCCTAGTTACACTGTGAAGTACTTCCCTCGTACTTTTTCCCTCCTGGTTTTCCTTTTTCCCTCTTATCTTTTCCTTTTCCATCTCTTGTCCTCACTCCAAACCCTTTCCTAGCAAACGAAAATCCTCCAAATTAAAACCCAAAAAACAGAAGCCCACGATCGAAACGGAAAAACCTGGTGATCGCTCTCTCTGCAAACAAAAATCCTCCATCTCCACTGGTCTTTGCATGATATCTCACGGTTCTCACCATCATAGGTACACTATTTCTTCTTGATCAAACAATATTTCTGGGTTTGATTTGCTTTTGCGTCTGGGTTTGATTTGCATCTGGGTTAGAGTTTGAGTTCACAAAATTTCTTCATTTGTTTACCTTTGAACCTTGAATCCCGTCTCTCTATTTAGGGTTTCAGAATTGCATGCTCATAATTGCAAAATTGATGTACTGTTTGTGTTCTATTTCTGCCATTAGATTGCGGGATTTGTTAAACTGTTGGTTTGATTTTGTGTATTTGGTCTTGTCGTAGAAAAAGTGTTCTTGTTCCGTGGGAGGGCGGTCGCAAAGAACTACTCGTCAAAGAGTCGCCTATCAATACAACTCCTTTGACACCTAAAGCATTGAAGCTTTTAGTGCGGTGAATAGAGAGAAAGAAATTCCTTGTTTGGGTTGCTTTTAAGTCAACCTACTCTCTATGGTCCACTCGGCTTTCTCTCCTTTGAAGTACAAGAAACTTTTTTTTTTTGGCCGAAATTGGCGGGGACCATCTCGATTTTGTGTCTAGATAGATGTGTTTCTTTCAAAGACGCATATAAACTGGTTGTTGAAATGCATGTTAAGAGAGTGAAATCAGATCTCTTGATCTTAATGAAATCAGATCTGATCTACAGCTGGTCCCCATCAATGTTACCACTGGGGATAAATGCACTTGGACTCTCACTGCCTCTAGGAAATTTACCATCTCCTCCCTTTGGGAACATTTGAGATCACACTATCCTGTTATCACTTGGTCTAAAGTGGTATGGTTCTCAGGGCACATTCCTAGGTGTAGCGTGATCTCATGGTTGGCCATTCAAAATAGATTATCTACAGAGGATAGACTTGTCATGTTTGGCATGAAATCTACGTCCATTTGTAGTTTGTGTACGGGTGTAGAATCACATAATTATCTTTTCTTTGAGTGCCCCATAGCTACGCTAATTAGGGGAATGCTGTCCCCTAAGACTCCTCATATGGTTGGATTGACCTCTTGGCAACAATAGGTAAGTAAATTGTCCACTTTAAGAGGTAAATCCCTAGTAGTCACAATTGCCAAACTTGTTTTTATAGTTTATGTGCACCAAGTATGGATTGAGAGGAATTATAGAAAGTTTCAAAACACTAGTTGCCCTCCTGGGGTGGTTGCTACCAAAATTTCAAATGAGGTTAGAAGCAGATTGTTGTCCTTAGAGTCCAAGGGAGTGGAACATTCACTTATGATGAGTCTTTACGAGTCTGGATTCTACTCACATCTTTTCATTTGCAGGTCACAAATCAAGGGGTATACAGCTTCATAGGTATACTCCTTGATCCATCAAGCTTTCATACCTAGCTGATCAATGCTTGCTGCCAAATCATTCAGAGCGACAACATGCGCAGATGATCAATGCTTGCTGCCACACTCACTATCAGCCACTCATCGGGCTTCTATTACTGCTAAGTATCCAAGTAGTTATCTTATTCCTTGTTCGCTAGCATAGTAGTTCATAGCTTCTGAGTGTCCTTACTATACTGTGTGATAACCTGGTGAGATGTGTGCTTGATCCCCATCATTCCTTCTGAGAGGAGGTAATAATTAGTGGGGGCATCATGTGAGGATTAGTGGAGGGAGAAGGTGGATGGTACTGAAAAGAGAGTAGAAGTTAAGAGATTCCAAGGGAGAAGAAGTGAGAGCATTTTACATTCCAAGAGTTTCTCTTCTTTTCTTTCCTATCTTTTTCTTTGATTGTTTATTGAGCTGGACTTTTTCGTGCTGTCCTAGAAAATGGATATCTAGGTGCTGAAACTAGTTCTAGAAAACTGAAATATGAATTCGTAGTGCTGAATCTGTGTATTTATTGCTGAAAATGGTCTCTTGGATGACGAAATCACTTATGTAGCTGCTGAAAATCATTGAAAGGTGCAGGAGTTATGTTTTACAAGTAGGAAACTATTAGGACATGCTGAAAATTCTTGTATATTCTAAAAATCAAGACACTTCTTGATCATGTTAGCATATATGTGCTTGTGTGCTGCTGGAAGTGATATTGGAACTAAAGTATCATATGGTTTGTGTCCCAACCATAAGATACTTCGTTGTACTGGTTCTAACAACTAATACTGGGTACATTAGTTGTATTGGCAGCCGCTTTTGTAACTAGTCTCATTGAGCATATGCAACTGCTATAACTATATCATTTGGGCCTGTTGGAGCTACTTTAGTTTAGTCCTGATCTATACCAGTAATTGTGGTTGTGTAGTTTTTTTTTTGGGTAAATCAACTTGAAAATAAAAAGGCTAAGCGAATATACAGCCTACAAGGGGCATACCCCAGGAGGAACAGAAAAAAAACAAAAGAAAATAACAAAGAAAAAAATTGAGAGAGCCTATGCCAATCGGCTACATTGACTAGTGAG
>BPLS01016282.1:0-19382 GCA_019656275.1 Rhododendron kiyosumense | reverse complement strand
TTTTAGCACCTAAACTATTTTTCCTAGATTCCTCGCATCTCAAATATGATATCTTGTTAAATTCATATTTATTTTATTAAATTTACTATTTATTATTATCTGTAAAGTGTTTCCAATGAAAATTACTTTACGACCTTAAAAACATTATTAATAATACCCGAGTAATTTTATTTAGACTCCTTACATTCTGAAGATGAAACTATGTTAACCTCAATGTATTTTTAATACTAAATTATTTATTATCTATTTACTTCATTTTCGGCCACTTTATTTAACGTCTTCATTTAAATAAATTTCGCGACCCTCCGAACCCAACTTTTTGACACTCAACTGGTTGCATAGGACCTTTAGGACTCTTATTAAGGTCATGTTAATTATTCTAATATTTTTATCTAATTAATGTAATTAATTAGTTTTTTTAATACATCTAATTACTTAGAAATAATTAATAAGAGCCTAGAAAATATTTTATTAAAAGTTTTATAAAAATTCTACTTCATTATTGAAAACGTGGCCATACAAGAATAAGGGCAACGGCCCATTCATAAAAAGTTGTGTGATTGCATTGCTTGTTATTTGTTTTAATTATTCTTTGATTTAATTGTATATTGCACCGATGCTTGATTTGAATGCTAGATTGGACCCTAGAGACATGGGGTGGTATGCGAATAGAATTCACTTAGACGATGTTTGGTAATGGATAAATTGGAAAGTTTTATTTTTAGAATGCCTGCATGCGGGATTTTGAGATATGATGAGTTGGATGTGATGATTTGAAACTGGCAAAGTAAGCCCAGTGATGAATTGAATCTGGCGGGAGTCCAGTGATGAATTGAAACTGGCGGGAGTCCAGTGTTGAATTAAAACTGGCAAAGTAAGCCCAGTGATGATTGTGATGTGGTTCATAAGATAGGCGAACCCTAGTTATGATTCAGGCATGATAAGCTTTCTTTTGTTGTAATGAGAGGGATACACACTGGGTACATAACTTAGGTGCAATCCGCGACAGCAAAAGAAAGTGAACTCATGGGACAGGGCATAACTAGCGGTTGGGGAGGAAAGATCCCACGGAGGAGATCTTAGATTACAAGTCAAGTTAATGGATAGTAATAAACCGGCTTATGTGGAACAAACTCTATTTTACTTTTTCGCATTACTATTATCCTGCTGCTTGCTAACTGTAAAGTAAGAGGGGTAGTTGAGTTGGATTATACTACGGGGTGAACTCTTTCACTCAGGTACGGATTGCCTGGCTTCCCTGCCAGATTTTGCAGAAAATTCAGAAGAGACACAGAACCCTGAAAGCGAGCAGTTTTATGCAGAGGAGAATTCAGAGGTGGGAGTCGAGCCAGATAACACTTGGGATCCGTATCAATCCTAGAAGACGGCTCTGCTATTTTATCTAGTTTATTTCTACAAAGACTAATTTCAGTATTTCCACAATGGATTGTAATAGACGAATCTTTAGGGTGAATTATCTGTTTGGATTTTGAATTTAATTTAATAAATTTTTAGAAATCAATATTTAATGTCTCTGATTTTATTCCCGAAAATCGGGGCATTACACGGATCAAACCCTACTTTATAACGACAAAAATGGTATTAAAAGTACTACAAGATGGTGGAATGGAGCCATGAAAATAACAGACTTTCGTTTATAAAAAGTTGGCCTGAAGTAGATCAACTTAAATATTGTTGGAGCCATTGCTATTAAAAACACGCTTTCGCTCTATTCCCATCATTCTGGGTTCCATTAGGTGTTCACATTCTTAATTCTAAGGCACTCATTCATATTCTTAATAACCCCGGAGAGTTTATAGGGCTTTCCACACTTATCAAAGCGCAAAAACTTCTTAATTCTTATTTTAAGCTGCTCACAATCACTTCCACCAAGTCGCAAATGACACCGGCCCCAAACAAGAATGATAGCAATTTTTTAAACAGAAGAAATAGACAAAAAACTACTAAATAAATAAATAAATAAAATTTCTCAGTTCTAAAATTTTCACATCTCAACTACCATAATTCTAAAATAGTTTACGAAAAATATTAATCTTGAAAACCTTCTGTCTCATCATGATTATTGCGGTGGTAGGGGAGGTACTGGTGGTTTTGAAATAGCGATAATTTTTTTTTTGGATATGAAAAAAAATTTCATTTGTTCTCAACACGAAATACAGAGATAATAGGGGATCGAGTACTTAAAATATTAATAAATTTTAACCTTAATAGTTTATTGAATCGATGATATTCTCAATTCGTTGTGGTCATACTTTAAAATGTGGTGATGGAAGTTTGGCAAATCAAAAATATTCTCAATCCTTATTTTGAATTCTTTGTTGTGTCGGTGGAAGTTTCAAAACAATGTTGGTAGTGGTGGTGAAGTGGACCGGGTGTGCTGCTAAAACTGTGCGGGTAGAGTTGGGATAGAAGTCGTTATTGAGTTGCATGTCGAGATGTGAAAGTTGTGGCGTTTGAAATGGTGGTATTGGTGGTTGTTGTTGAATGAAGACGAAAGGGGTTGGGTTGAGGTGAGGTGAGGTGAGATGCCAATGGTGGTAGAAGAGTGGAAGTTTGAAAGTTGTGGTGGTGAAGTGACGGTGGTAAAGGTGTTGAAGGGGTTTGTGTCATGTTGACAGTGTTGGTTGTGGAGGGGTGGTAGTACTCTGATGATCTTCGCAGTTATCTGCTTACAACACACGTTTCACAATCTAAACTTTATTATTTTATGTTGGATTCCACTAGCTTTTAGTATTTTAAAAATCCTCTTTATCCATATATAAAAGGTCTTCATCCCATTTAAAATGAGGGAGATGCGAATATTTTACCGAAATGATTAATTTTTTGACTCACCGAGGGTAAATTGGTCATATCATTTTGATGTTCAAATAGTTTTAGATCCAAAATACTAGGGTTAGAAAGTAAACTCCGCAAGCTTTCTAACGGTTCAAACCATGCGAAAATCTGAGTTCGGTTGTGTCCGGGACAAAATCGCAAAGTTTGACCAATTGTTGAGATTTATTGCGCCCCAGGCGCAATTTCATGCGCCCTAGGCGCAACACCATGCGCCTCAAGCGCATTGTCCTTCAAATTTCAAAATCGAACGAACTTTGCAGTCTTCTCACGGACGCTCCCGAACTCTGATTTTTACGTGGTTTGAACCATTGAAAAGGTTTTCAAGCCTAATTTCTAACCAAATTAGTTATCCCCGAAAATTATTTTAACATCGAATGATATGACGATATTACCCTCAATAGGTCGAAAAATAAATTATTTTTTGAAAATCCTTGAATCGCAATAATTTTGGATCGGATCAAAACCTACTTCGTAACGACAAAAATGGTATTAAAAGTACTACATGATGGTGGAATTGAGCCATGAAAATAACAGATTTTGGTTTATAAAAAGTTCGTCGGAAGTAGATCAACTTAAATATCGTCGGATCCACTGTTATCAAAAACACGCTTTCGCTCTATTCCCCTCATTCTAAGGTCCATTAAGTGTTTTCATTTTTAATTCTAATGCACTCATTCATATTCATAAGAACCCCGGATAGTTCATAGGGCTTTCCACACTTATCGAAGTGCAAAAAACTTCTTAATTCTTATTTTAAGCTGCTCACAACCACCTCCACCATGGCGCAAATAACACCGGCCCAAAACATGAATCGTAGCAATTTTTTACACATAAGAAATAGACTAAAAACAACAAAATAAATAAATAAATAAAATTTCTCAGTTCTGAAATTTTCACATCTCAACTACCATAATGCTAAAAGAGTTTACGAAAAATATTAACCTCGAGAACCTTCCGTCTCAACATGATTTTTGTGGTGGCGGGGGTGGTCCTGGTGGTTTTGAAATAGCGATATTTTTTTTTTTTTGATCCGTAAAAAAAAATTTCATTTGCTCTTAACAAGAAGTACAGAAATAATAGGGGATCGAGTACTTAAAATATTAATAAATTTTAACCTTAAGAGTTTATTGAATCGATGATATTCTCGATTCGTTGTGGTCATACTTTAAAATGTGGTGATCGTAGTTTGACAAATCAAGAATATTCTCGATCCTTATTCTGAATTCTTTGTCGTGTCAGTGGTGGTTTCAAAACAATGTTGGTAGTGGTGGTGAAGCGGACGGGGCGTGCTGCTAGAATGGTGCAGGTAGAGTTGGGATAGAAGTCGTTATTGAGTTGCATGTCGCGATATGATAGTTGTAGCGTTTGAAATGGTGGTATTGGTGATTGTTGTTAAATGAAGACGAAATGGGTAGGGTTGAGGTGAGGTGAGGTGCCAATGGTGGTAGAAGAGTGGAAGTTTGGAAGTTGTGGTGGAGAAGTGACGGTGGTATAGGTGGTGGAGGGGTTTATGTCACGTTGACAGTGATGGTGGTGGAGGGATAGTTGTCTGCTTACAACGCCCTTTTCACAAACTAGACTTTGTTATTTTTATGTTGGATTCCACTATCTTTTATTATTTTGAATATCCTCTTTATCCATATATAAAAGGTCTTCATCCCATTTAAAATGAGGGAGATGCGAATATTTTACCGAAATGATTAACTTTTCGATTCACCGAGGGTAAATTGGTCATATCATTTTGATGTTCAAATAGTTTTAGATCCAAAATACTAGGGTTAGAAAATAGACTCCGCAAGCTTTCTAACAGTTCAAACCTTGCAAAAATCTGAATTCGGGAGTGTCCGGGACAAAGTTGCAAATTTTGACCAATTGTTGAGATTTATTGCGCCCCAGGCGCAATTTTATGCGCCCTTGGCGCAACACCATGCGCATCCTCCTTCAAATTTCAAAATCGACCGACTTTGTGGTCTTCTCACGGACGCTCCCGATCTCCAATTTTTACGTGATTTGAACCATTGCAAAACTTTTCAAGCCTAATTTCTAACCAAATTAGTTTGGCCCAAAAATTATTTTAACATCAAATGATATGACAATATTACCCTCAATAGGTCGGAAAATAAATTATTTTTTGAAATCCCTGAATTGCAATAATTTTGGATCGGATCAAAACCTACTTTATAACGACAAAAATGGTATTAAAAGTGCTACAAGATGGTGGAATCATGCCATGAAAATAACAGACTTTGGTTTATAAGAAGTTGGTTAGAAGTAGATCAACTTAAAGATCATCGGAGCCACTGCTATCAAGAACACGCTTTCGCTCTATTCCCCTCATTCTAAGTTCCATTAGGTGTTCGCATTCTTAGTTCTAAGGCACTCGTTCTTAGGTGTTCGCACGGGTGATGAAACGAAAGAACGGAGAGAATGTAGGTTCGACTGAAATTTCTAGGGTATTGGATAAGATAAAAGAATGCAAGAGCAAGTTGACTGACAGAAATTGGAGATGCTTGGGAAAACATATGATCAAGAGCAAGAGAAAATTTGTATTAAACAAAAACTGCTTGATATGAAACAATTCAAAGCAGATAAGAGAGTAATGATGATGGATCTCAATTGCTTGTCAGAAGAGCAACAAGAATTCTATAAGCTTCAGAGGTTGGAAATCCTTGGAAAAAGAAGAAGGGTTCAGTAATCTATGGAACCTGGAACCAAAAACTTGTTTAACTCTGCAAATGTGAAGTTAACACTCACTTTTTGATGTCTTCAAAGGCAAAGCTATTTCTCAGGTACTTGAATGGCAAGCTATGGGGCTTATCCATTTTGTGGTTTGTATGTATATATTGAGAATACAAGTTAAAGAACCTACTTTTTGGCATATCTTTTGTACTCTTATTCCTATGGAAGTGGAAAGGTGTATGCATATATGGGAAATGTTTATATATGTACTGAGAATACAAGTGAAAGTGCCCACTTTTTGGCGTATCTTTTGTGCTATTGTTTTTGACATAATTTGTGTGTTGTTGTCTGAATTCTATCACATTATGAGTCAAGACTCAAGACTGAAGTTTGAATCTTAGAAGTACAAACTTATATTTTTGCTGCCTCCTGAGATATATTGAAATCCTTATGCACCCCAGTATTTTGCATCTTCATACACATGAATAAGATTGTTGGAGCAGGTTACTGTTTGGCTGCAAATAAGACTGTTAGTGGCACCTTGGTTCGTTTACAAGAAAGGAGGGAAGTAAGAAAAAGGCAAAAGGACAAAAAAAATAAAGAATACATATTTTAACCAGTCATAGGTAAAATAGAGATGGTTTGTGTAGTTCTGACACAAAAATTACCTAGGTAAAATAGAATTGTGGATTGTTGGGTAGCTAAATTCCCTATTCCTTGGTGTACTTGCTCTAAAATGGGTTTGGTTTATATGAAGGATAATGACCCTAGGACGACAATGAGTTGTCGCACTGGGAGGAAATTAAGGAGTAAAATGGGGGATTTGATCTCTCCCTCTGCCGAAGGTAAGAGAATGGGAAAGGTTTGGTCCGGTGCAACACATACACACACCAAGAAAAATACTCGCCGGATACGCGCGCGCACGATTGATTACGGAAATAAAATTGGTCTGACGACATAAATAATTTTTTTTTGCATTAAATAAACTAACAAGCAAAGTAATTTTTTTTTTGTAATTATTATTCATTAAAAAATACCGGGTCTTTACAATAACAAATGGGCAGCTGCAGAGTGGTTGGCCAAGAAGTGTGTGATTAAGATAAATGATGACCCTGATTGGAAGGTGATAGCAATGCAAAATGATGTTAAGAGAAAATACATGTTGGATGTTTCAAAAATGCAAATTTATAAGGCTAAGAGGAAAGCTATAGAAATGGTGGATGGGGCACTTGGTGTACCAAAGATTGTGGGACTATTGTGAGATGATAAGAAATGGGAACCTTGGAAGTTGTGCAAAACTTAAGGTTGATAGATCTTGGCCAGATAGAAACCCTATTTTTCAGAGGATGTTTGTTATGTTTGATGCTCAAGCCAAGGGATTTGTAGGCAACTGTAGGCCCATTATTAGTTTGGATGCTTGTTTCTTGAAAGGTCCATTTGGGGGGCAGTTGATGCATGCTGTTCGGAGAGATGGTAACAACCAAATGTACCCCATTGCAATGGTAGTTGTGGAATCTGAGTTGAAGGACAGTTGGACTTTGTTTCTTGAACTTCTCACAGATGTCATTGGCAAGCCTGAGAACGAAGGATGGATTTTTATTTCTAATAGATAAAAGGTATGTGTCATGTTGTTTGTTATACACATTTTAACAATTACTTAAGCCATTTATTTGTCTGTATCCACTTGTAATTTGTGGTTCTTATGCAGGGACTTACAGAGTCTATGGATTTGTTATTCCTTGGTGTGGAGCACAGGTACTGCATGAGGCATATGTACTCCAACTTCCAAAAAGTGCATAAATGGAAAGAGTTGAAGGACCTTATGTGGGGGCAGCAAGTGCTTACACTCTACCTGAGTTTCGTGCAAAGATAATGGAGGTAAGGACAATTGATGTGAATGCACATTGATAAGCACCCGATAATGCAATGAAGGGTGCACTAAATCTCTATTTAGTTTAAGTTAATTCCTTTAATTAGTTGTCTTTAATTACTTTTGCTCGTAAGTTATGTTTTTAGTGCTTTAAGGTAAATCGTGTGAATAATACATGTTTTGACGTCATGGATGGCCCGAGTGCGTCCAAGTACCCAAGGAACCAATGAAGACCCTGTTG
The DNA here is from genome assembly GCA_019656275.1 of Rhododendron kiyosumense. Taxonomy (NCBI): domain Eukaryota; kingdom Viridiplantae; phylum Streptophyta; class Magnoliopsida; order Ericales; family Ericaceae; genus Rhododendron; species Rhododendron kiyosumense. The sequence continues at coordinate 11,736 of BPLS01016282.1, read as the reverse complement.
GCCACTGAAAATATGTCTAAGTATAGAAAAACCACTTTTCGAAAAAGTGTCGATTTTCGAGATAAAAAATGGCGGTAATTGATCATTGAATTTTTCTAAAGGTAACTTCAAAATTACAAGGTTTTATTCAAAGATCAAGGTCATATTTTGAGCCATTTATTCGATAGAAAAGTATGCTGTTTTCTTTTTTACACTAAAAGCTGGGGGTCAATATTTTGATTGGATTGAAATCTCAAAATTCTGGTAGTGCCATTGTTTCCAAATGGGGGGTACTTCCTTATTTTCATTAAATAAATTAAAGTAAAGAAAAAGGTAAAAGAAAGGTTTAAAATGTAATCTTTACTTAAGTTTAGGGAATGAAAATAAGATATTGTGAAAGCTATTGGGTATTGTGGAAGTTGCTGGGAGCCGTGAAGCTGAAGCTGGATCTGAAGATAATAGGCTCGACATCGATGGGATGAATTGCTTTACATCGATGCCGAGCCCTTTAAGCACCCCAGATGCTTACCAGCCTCGGCATCGATGGACTAAGATGCTTTACATCGATGCCGACCACCTTAGTGGTGCATCTTAACTCTATTGCCATCGATGCCGAGGGGCTTAGCAGAGGATTTTCAGAGCATATTCCGTGCGTGAGGGCGGCTGACATAAATAGGAGTGACATCACTTTGTAGAGGACAGAAATGTACCCATTTTTAGATCTAGCTTAGATTGAATTTACTTTTTGGAATTGTTCTTACTTGTTCTTGAATTTCCAGCATTCAATAGTTAATTTTCTGTTCTATTTAGCTTAGTTTTGGTAATTTAGGCTTTATTAAAGTTGTAGCTACTATCTCGATCTATAGTTTAATCAATTTTTCTTCTAGTATTGTGTTTCAATTATGCTTAGTAGATTTTTACTTGCTCTTATTTCCTTAAATATGCGTGAGTAGTTTCAAGGGTTGGGTCATCCCATGGCTTGGGCGAAAATTGCATTTTTCACCAATAAATCTTTAATTTTTGGATTTGAAAATTAATGTGGGGTTCGGATTCGTTTGGTAAATTGCCGAGGTGTTAACCTCTTTGATCGTGTGTAGGTAGGAGCATCGCCTACCTACCACATATGATGCTTAGAGCTCTATCGCTCAAGGTGTTTACCAAATGAATTCTAGAGCTAGCTTGATAATTGAATCTCTATTTTCCGGTTTAGGAACCTACAATTGCGTATCTTGAACCGCGTGAATTGGTGGAAAATGTGATTTAGCTCGAGTCATGAGTGCTAGTGATTTCTAGACCTAACTTGCGTTTTTAATCTAGTTTATTCGCTTTAATTTAGCCTTTTAAATTTCCACCGTTTAAAAGTAAAACCAAGTTGGCTGTCTAAAAGCCGAAAACCCGTGCTTACTTCTACAAATCCGAGCTAAGCCGTATAATTATTCCCGTGGGTACGATCCCGGACTTCCGGATTATCATGCTTCAACCGACGTATTAAACCCTACGCTTGGGATATTATTCCTTATATCGGAGAAAACGAAGCACACATGAGTGGTTGTTAAAAGAACCACCTAAATATTGGGCAAGGTGTTTTTACAGTCCAAGGGCCAAGACCAATAGAATGGTTAACAACTTGAGTGAGTTTTTCAACAATGCCATTAAAAAGGTGAGAGACCAACCCATTCTAACCATGATGGAAGGTTTTAAGAGGTCTGTTATGCAGAGGTATGTTGAGAGATCCTAGTTCTGTAACACTTTTAAGACCAACATATGCCCTAACATATCCAAGAAATTAGAGATTGAAAAGGCTAATGCAAGGGGATATTTTGTCATGTACTGTTTTACAATGAAGTTCGAAATAAGCTCACCTTACAAGTCCTGGATAGTGGACATTGGTTTGTACACATGCACATGTAAAAAATGGGATGTGTCTGGGGTACCATGTAGGCATTCTTGTGCAGCAATGATTAAGGATAGGAGAAAACCCGAGGACTTCATTTCCCCATACTACCTAACTGAAACTTTTAGGAACTCTTATGCCTATCTCATAAACCTAGTCCCAAATAAATCCATGTGGGTTCGTACAGAATATGATGACATTATGCCCCCACCGTATAGAAGGAAGTTTGGCAGACCCAAAAAAAGGTAAGGAGGAAAGGTGTTGAGGAGTCTTTCGCTATCCAGATTAACAATGTTGTTGTGTCCAAGTGTAGAAAATGCAACCAACTTGGCCATAATGCTAGGACATGCAAATTTGAGGTTGGTCAATCTTCTACAAGTCCTGAAGTTAGTCAATCTTATACAATGTACTTTATTTTGTAACTTTTGTTGTTTGATTTATAACATATTCACTTGAATTTGTAATTTGTTTTCACACTGTAGCTTCAAACAAGAGAAATATCACCTTGTCCTTTGATTCCAACTAGTGAAAGAATGCCAAGAGGAAGGGGAGTGCCAAAAAAGAGGGAACTGCAAAGAAATATTGCAAGAGGATTAAAAACTGCTCAAAGGGGAGTGGCAAGAGGGGCAACTAGTGCTGGTACTACTGAAAGGGTAGTTACAAGAGGATTAGCAAATGCTCAAAGGGGAGTTGCAAGAGGAGTGGCAAATGGGAGAAGACAAAGAGGTAATGGACACTATTTCAATTGTATCTTTCTAAAAATGTATTTCAATTGTATCCTTATGAATTGTATTTCAATTGTACAATTTATATTGTAACTTGATTGTATCCTCTGCTATTGTATCCTTGTCGTAGGTACAATTGGTGCTCCAAGGACTGTGGGAACTGGTGTGTCATGAGGGAGGGGAGTGGTGATAAGCCCTCGATAGTGTATATAAATGGGCTAATCGATACCATTTTTGTCCCTCTTTCGTGCATAATTTACTTTAATTAGATGATGTTGCGCGGAGTTGGTGTTTTTGACCCTTACAGGTTAAAAAGGTGGAAATAAGGCGTTTTAAACACCAAGGAGAACAACCCGGAAGCATCCAAAGAGCCGAGGCCACGTGGCACCCTACCATCGAGCCCCAAAAATGATAAAAAGTAGCATTGGAAGGTGTGCCGGACATCGGAAGGCCAAGGGGCATGCATAGGGTGAAGAATCAAAGAAGGATAAAAAATTGTCCAGGTGGTACCTGTACTTGAAATCTCAGTACCTGTACCCAGTAACCAGTAGTTGTGCAAAAATGCCATTCGAAGACTGATACCGGTACCACAAAATCCAGTACCTGTACCCACTGGGATTTTCTGCAGAATTTTGTACCCGATAAAGCAACAACTTAGGGGTATTTAGGACTTTTGTAACACGTTTTTGAGAGCATATAAATACCCCCAGACCTAATTTCACTAGGGTAATTTTATTTTACACTCTCTCTCTACCTCCCTCTTCTCCTCTCCTCTCTAGTTCTCCTTCTCTCTTCAAGAGAGCAAGGATTTCAAGGGTTTTGAGACTTTTGTCCTTCATTAATGTTGTAAGTACTCTTGTTCTTTACATTAATCTAGCTTTTATTTTCGTTTTTGCTCATGTTTTCGTATCTCTCTTCGTTTTGCCTTGTGTATACACCCACTATAGGTGAGTAGTGATCTAGGCTTGGTTATGGGGTGATTTTTACCCCATAACTTGGGTAGTTTAATGGCTTCTCTCATTTCTTGTGCTTAATGTGGTTTGTGAATGGATTAAGTTCATTTTTATGTAACAAAACCTAGGGTTGTTAATCTCTTTGATTGTGTGTAGGCAAGGACTCGATCTCTTGCCACATATAATGCTTGGAGCTATGTCACTCTAGGTGTTTGCCAAAATTCCTCAAAGAACTTGTTGAACTCTAACCTTTGGTCTAAACTTAGGGTTGTTAACTTCTTTGATTGTGTGTAGACAAGTTTCCTTGGCACACCCAATGCTTAGAACCATGGCACTCTATGTGTTTGATAAAATGCCTAAATGAGTTCCCTTCCATTTCCAAATCCCGTTGTATGAGTTAAACTTGATTTTCATAGCTAAATCTTCCGAGTGAGATCAAAGGACAATGACTCTCACTCGAGTTATCAAAGAGAAGCATTGAACAGCCTAAGTTATGGGCGGAATGAACCCCTAGACCTTGCCGCTTTTATTTCCTGTCAAATTCCATTTTCTAGTCTTTTTGGTAATTAGAATTATCATCACTCAAAAGTTGGCCGTCTTAACGCCAAATCTAAAGGTTGGCGGTCCTAACGCTAGAAACCCTTCGCAAAGCAAACCTTCCGGCCTAGCTCCATTGGCTCCCTGTGGATTCGACCTCGGACTTCCGAGTTTATTATGCTACAACCAACCTAGCCCTACGCTTGGGGCATTCCTATTGTGTCACTTTAAGGTCGCAAGCAAGTGGCAAGAGGACTAGCAGGTAATGACATAACTTGTCATTACAATTCTCTATTATTGGCCTTATTTCTGTACTTCATTAATAACTATCCATTACATTGGCCATATTATAATTGTATTTCAATTAAAACCTTGTCACAGTTAGTGCAACAATTGGTGGTGCAAGTGTTGTGGGGACTGGTGGTGCAAGAACCACACGTAGTACATTTGGTGGTGTCAGGTCTGTTCAAGCTGATGGTGCAAGGAGTGATAAAGATGGTGCTACAAGAATAGGTGGAACAAGTGGTGGTGCAAAGACTGTTGAAGCTGGTTGATTAGCATGGGAAAAATTTTACTTGAAGAGTCACCAAAATCAACAGGGCTGGAAGATAGCAAGAATTGGATATGGTGTATTCTCATCATAAACCACAAAAGGATCTACTAAGGGATCAACCCAATAAATAATGGTTAGGGATAGTGACTAATGAGACGAATGACATGCTTGTCCACTGTTAAGTTTTTGGATGTGGACAATTTGAACAAGTTGTAATAGATAATGGCTAATGACTAAGACTTTAAACTTTGAACACTAATTTACACCATCAGGATAAGTCATTTTTCAAACTTAGGCAATGCTTAGGTTCTCCCCAACACACGGGGCACATAATCAACATTCACAATTTCACACCATCAGGATAAGTCCTTTTTCAAACAGATGACTCATATAATGAACTTACCGTTCAACAAATTAACCGTTGTCTAATCAAGGTAGATTCTAAGGTCACGGTGCACTAGGTGGGATAGTAATCCATTCATTGTTTGTGCTATTCTTCATCTGAGTGATCTCATACTTATTTCACTTTGTCCAGTCAGAGACTTCTAAGATACCTTGAAAAGCTAATTTTCATTTGCGTTAAAAAGCTAATCAAAAGGCAAATTTGGGGGGTTCAAGCGTCATACAGTTGTTTTCATTTTGCTTGTCGTTCATAAGTCAAGCTTGGACAATTACAGAGGCCACGATTATTGCAAACAACCATGAATGTGGGAAAGATCAAGACGCAAGTGTAAGATCTCCCATGCAATGGTTGCCACATACTGCAATTTCCTAAACTTTGAAGAAAACTCAAAGAAGAATAAATATCTTCACTAGAAACACATAAGGGTTGATGTGATTAACTTGGATTCATTTACTTGTACATGAGAGTACTCTTCTTCCCATTGATACAAGGATGTGATGAAAGGTCCACAGTCCACATACACCACTGCCTGCTTGCTATAAAGCTCACGACAATTCTTCTGACCTTCTATCTTATTCCTTTTCTTTTCTTTCCCAGTTGAAAATAAAATCAATACTTGCATTGGAACCATTAGTTTTCTGTTCCAACAGCATGAGTGAATTGAAAGGCAAAAACAAGTCTGAAAAGAGACACGACTGTTTTTGCGCATCTTCTACAAAAAAGAAGCGGTTGTGTTGAATACTAAAGCTTTTTGGGATAACCAATAAATTAGCAATATGTTTTCTAGTTATGACACTTAAATAACACTTGTAGGACGCATAGATCATAACGCAACTCATGTCCCTTCTTAGGATGTTAGATATTCCAACCTTTGTTCAACAACCTAAATACCATTGATACTTTCATTTTAATGCTCTTTCTCCCTTCAGCAATCACAAAGTACTCTTGCAGATGCTGATTAGAGCAGCCCCGGTTTAGAAGCGCAATCATCATTTCCTATTTGAGCACCTAGATATTGCTTTCTCCACCGATATTAATACAAATAATGAAATGCCTAGTTATTCTTCTCCAAATTACGGTTTTTCTTAGCCACTAAATAGACTAGCATAATTATGCAGAGAGAAATATCAACGAGTGTCAACACATTAACATAAATCTCTAATTGCATTTTACATTTTTGGTACTCAACGAACTAATATCAACCAAGCAAGCTAATCCATGATCAATAAAATGTTACTCAATACTGTTAGCCTAAACAGCAAGCATGTCGATATGTAAGGTGGCATAGGTTCCTTATAGCCCAAATCCGTCCCCAAAATAATGGTAATTAATGACCATTTATCTGATACATCTACACTGTCCCGCATGCTGAAAAGGCAGAACTTAAAAGGGAGAACAATGCTTTGCGGGAACCCTGTTGCCAATCCAGAGAAAATGCATAAACAACTTACAAAGTGATGGAACATTTCGACAGCCTTATCAGCTTCTTCAACAGTGCTCATGTTGATAAATCCGAACCCGCAACTCTCACCAGTCTCCATGTAGCACATAACCTGCAAAAAACAGACCCTCAAACTGACCCACATTCCAAGTTCATCTAAATCGAACTGATCCACATCGAAAACCCTCCCTTACTCTCCATATATCCTCGAATAAAAAAAAGAAAAGAGAAGAAAAGGAGTCTCCACATATCATTGAAATTTTGATCAAATCAAAATGACCCACATCAAAAACCCTCTTTCGTCCCCATAAATCATTCAAATACTAACCCAATCAAAGTGATCCACCTTAAAGCCTCCCCGAATCCCCACAAATCATCCAAATTAACCATAATCAAAATGACCCACATCATTAAACCCTCCTCAGTCCCCATAAATCATCTATATTTAACCTAAAGGAAATTGCGCCGGACACATGCCCAAACACAAATGTGTCCACTCTCCTCCCGTGCGTGTGGTTTCTATGTCCATTATCTAATCCAACATCCATCGAATGACTCCGAACACAATGTGTCTGCATCTGTGTCTGGACAACTGTCCACGACTCCACGGCCGTAGCATTGATCTTAACCAGAATCAAACTGACCCACATCAAAAACATGTCTTCCATTTTAGTAGATTCTTTTATACCATTTTCGTTCTAGGTTAATGGACAATTAAGTAACTAACCTTGAAACATATGTATTTCTAATGAGTATAATGGATACCTAGTTAAACCTTTTTCGAGCATTAAATACAATAACTCAATTATTAGGGATTGACTCCTTTGTAATTTCGTCCCTGAATCGAAATTCTGACTCCACCCTTGTCCATAAATCTTTCATACATCAACTAAAGGACCCACTTTAATCTACCAAACGTTAAGTAAGATTATTACCTCAGCAATCTCAACAACACCCGCCTGCTGAAACAGCTGAGCTAATTTCTCACCATCAATACCATCCTCCAAGTTCCCCACAAAAAGCCTCACTCCCAAGTCTTCATCTTCTGAGGTGGAGACTGTGGTAGAAGATCTTCTGAGGTGGAGACTGTGGTAGAAGAATGGGTACGTGTAGAATTTGTGGAAAAGAACGGAAATGGGGGTTTAGAGTGAGATAGAGAGAGGTGGATTTTGATGGGTTTGGAAAAATCTTGGTAGGAAGAGGTTTTGATGGTGGTAAAGATTGCTGGAAGGGAAAATGGGCAACCATTTGCAGCAGATGATAATAAAGGACTTGTAAGAGCAACAACATCAGTAGAGCTAAAATGAAGTTTTCTGTAAAATAGCTATGTAAATCTTGAAAAACCATCCTACACCAGAGCGGCAAAACCCCAAGGTAAAATACATTTTGGTGTTTTGGTTCGGCAGAAATACCTCACAATTGTAGCAATGTATATATAAAGAAATATTATTCTTCTTCTCTCTCCTCCCTATCACTCTCTCATTCTCTCTCTTCCCCTCTCTCTCTCTTTCTCTTTTAGTATATTTTATAAGAATAAATAAGTATAATAAAAAAGATTGGTGTGAGATTGAGAGAGATTTGAGTAGGTAAAATAGAAAAAGTAGATTATTGGGTAGGTAAAATACATTTCACTGATAAACTTGCTCTAAGGGCATGTACACCAGCATCTGTATTGGGCTGTTTTGAGGTAAAATAGAGAGCTAAGGCCTAGAAAGGAGGCTATAGCTATTGCATGAGTAAAAATACATTTGGCTCCCATGGATCGGTAAAGATACCGAGGAACTAATCATCACTAATTTATTAAAATATTATTCTTTCTCTCTCTCCTCCCTATCACTCTTTCATTCTCTCTCTACCCTTCACTCTGTCTCACTGTAGCAGTAGTATATTTTATAAGAATAAAGAGGTATAATAGAGAGAATTAGTATGAGATTAAGAGGAATTTGAATAGGTAAAATAAAAAAAAAATGGATTATTGGATAGGTAGTTGGTTTAACTGAATAATACATTGCTGTATCTACTACTAGTTTCTATAGAAGAAGATGAAGAAGAAAAAGAAGTAGCTATAGAAGGAAGAAGAAGAAGCTACTTTGGCGGACAGTCCAAAATAGGGCTGTAAATGACTGAGTTGTTTGAGATTCGACTCGGTAAAGGTTCGTTCGAGTTCGATTCGTCTACTAAATGAACTGAACTTGAACCTTAGGCTTGTTTCATAAATGAGTCGAACATGAACGCAGCAGTATTCGGCTCAATTAGGCTCGTGAACATGGAGTATATGTGTATCATGAGGATTTATATAGTTATATAATGAAAATTTTAAAACTTGTACAAGTCTAAACGTTTACAATTACTAAAAATTTACTTATGTATATGTTTTTATCATTTTATATGTATATGAACATATTTATGTACATAATGAAAATTTTAATTGCAGTTTTAGACCTATATGAGAGCATGAAAATATGATATTATTGGATGTTAAGGTTCATGAACAAGCTCGAGTTCGACCCAAACTTGGGCAAGCTCGGTTCGAGTTTGGCTCGTCACAATTTTCATTGAGTTCAGCTCGAGCTCGAGTTCACAAAAAAACTTAATGAACGAATCTGAATATTCTAATATTTGGCTCGATTCGGCTCGTTAACCGCCCTAGTCCAAAGTAGGCTTAATTACATCATGCCCCCTAAACTATCATAATGTTACAAATTACCTCCTGAATTGTCAGACCTGGCACTTGACATTAAACTATCTAAATCTTTTAACTCGGCCATTTGATTTCTCCCTTTGCATTTATCTCAGTACTCTTCCGTTTATTCCTACTATTCTTTTTCTCTTTTAAGGGATCCGCAATTGGAGCATCATTAGTTCAGAGATCTGCAGTGTTGGTAAAGATCAGCCACCCTATAATTCAGAATATGTGGTGGAAAATAGTATTCAGGTTGGCGGCACTACAGGTAGACACAAATTTGTTCATAGTTACAATCCAAACAAGTGTATTTCTACACTCATAATGAAAATTGATTTTATACATCTACTTGATATATAGGTCTAAACTTGTGTACACATACATAACTATCATTTTATTTTACACGTGTGACCAAAAATTTGTTGGTAACTTAGAAATATAGGGAGTTTGTTAACTCCACACACACATATTTAACCTAAAACACTAGTACACTTAAAAGAGAATATTTAGAGTTGGTCAAAGCCCCGGCCGACAGTACTCCATCCCGTCCGCCGTTGTTGACTTCCCATTTTTAGCCCTCCAATGGAGCATTGGCACCAATGGTAGTCTAAAATAACAACGCTGCTACCCACACATATTAATAGATACATATTCTATACAGATTTTTGTAGGGTCCACCTTAGGTCCCACACAAAATATCCGAGCCGTTAATTAAATGTAAATCATTTTTTCAAGGGCTCCCTCAAAAAAATCAGCTCAATTTGATACTTATAGATACTCCATCCAATCATCTTTCTTTTCATTTTGATTTTTGGATAATGAACAGTTAAATGATTGGATCGAGTATCTATAGATATCGGATTGAGCTAATTTTTGCTAGAGCCCTTGAAAAGATGTTCTACATTTAATGAATGACTCAAATCGTTTGTGTGAGACTCGAGATGGGCCCCATAAAAAATTTGTGTAGAATATGTACCTTATTTATATGTGTGCTTAGACTTTTCGCTAAAATAATGTGGTGATCAATGATTGACGTTCCAATTTCAAACACTTTGAATATGTTATCGATATCTATCTCCTACTATCTTATTGATCTCACTTTTCAAAAGAAGACTGCAACCACCGTGATTATTTATCACCAAAAATTTCTTGGTTAGTGATCACAAAGAAAGCCTATAGTTTTGTGCTCTGAAAATACCTCCATAGAAAAAATGGGTACAGAAAACAAGAACAAGAACGACGACGACAACAACAACATAGAAGCTCTGAGTGTTGAAGAAGGTCCAGAAGCAGTACTAAAGGGTGGTCCTACTCATAAATATGGCCCAACTTCAGCTCACACCATTGACCATGGTCAGCTTGATCATTTTCATCTCGGTTCTTTTTTTTTTTTTTTTGATAACCAGGTGTCCAGGCTAGTTTACCCCGCCCCTTGACTAATTTTGAGAGAGTACCAAAGCATCCGTTAATTGCTTTGCTTACACATGTGTATATATAGAAGAAGTTTTGATGCGAGAAAATATGTTTGCAGATTCATGGGGCCAAGTTGGGCTGATGCTAGTTACAGCCTTCAACTGTGGATACATATTGAGCTTTTCAAATCTCATGTTGGTGCCTCTAGGTTGGATTTGGGGTTTCATTTGCTTATGTGTTGTTGGGCTCTACACTGCTTATGCTAATTGGCTCTTGGCCGGATTCCACTTCATTGATGGCCAGAGGTTCATTAGATACAGAGATCTCATGGGCTTTCTTTATGGTGAGTTTCCTACAGTCAGTGAAAATCTTTACATAAATTGACCTTATGGAACTGTTTGCCAAAACGGTGTGTCAATTTCAGTGTTTTAAAAATCGTTAGGTGTTAGTCAGGGGAAGGAGAAGTGCCTACGGGCTGACTAGTCGGACGCCTAGGTGTTGGATCCTCACCTAGCACTGTAGAGCTGGTGAATATTTTAAAGCAATATTGAACTTTTGTTTGCTTTAAACTGAAAAAATCAAGACTCTTCATATTCTTCTTTCTTTTTCTATGTATAACCCTTTGTTTCTTTCTTTTGAAGGAAGACAAATGTTTTATCTTACATGGGTTTTCCAGTTTTTGACCCTTCTTTTTGGGAATATGGGATTCATACTTCTTGGAGGAAGAGCACTCAAGGTATATACAGTTGGAACCTCACTTGTAGTATATTTGGAGAGAAATTTCATAAATAACTTCTTTCTATATGTATAGTTTTTGGTTTTTCTAGTTGACATAGCAAGAATCATCGAAGTATGCCTATCAAAATAAAAATACATGAACAGTTTAACTGCTTCACCACTTTGTAAAGTACATATATCATGCATTCGGTGGACGTATATATGAGACTGCAGTAATGCGTACTTATACTAATTTTTTTTTTTTTGGATTACTTTTGCAATTAATCAGGAAATCAATTCAGAGTTGAGTAACTCACCACTAAGGCTGCAATATTTTATCATGATCACCGGAGCAACTTATTTCATGTTTGCATTTTTGGTTCCAACAATTTCAGCAATGAGAAGGTGGTTAGGAATCTCTACCATCCTTACCTTCAC
>BPLS01016280.1:0-17255 GCA_019656275.1 Rhododendron kiyosumense | reverse complement strand
AGGGAGAGAGAGAGAGAGAGAGAGAGAGAGAGAGAGAGGCCGGAGAGAGAGAGAGAGAGAGGAAGAAGGAGAGAGGAAGGAAGGAAGGAGGAAGATTGGTTGTACCTCGGCATTGATCTTCCTTGTACCTTCATATCTTGGTGTATATATCATCCTAGCCATACAATATCTTTCTTGCCCACCAAGGATCAATCCTAGCCATGCATTTTTCTTGCCCATCAAGGATCAATCCTAGCCATGCATCTTTCTTGGCCACCAAGGATCAATCCTAGCCATGCAAGTGTCAAAATGAGAAGAGGAGAGGGAGCCAAGCCTTGCCTATAAATAGAAGGCCATTCTCATGCTTTGAACTCACACCTCAAGCAATAGCTCTTCCTTCTCTCTAGAAAACCATTTCTGATTTTCGGGCAGCCTACTGTCCTGTCGGAAATCCTCCATTTTCTCCTACTTAGGTTAGTTTTTAGGATCAACTTCCTTCTGAAAAGTTGTAGAGCACTTCGAAACCTTGAAGTTAGGCTCAAGAATCACCCCAATCGGTTAAGAAATGACCAAGTTATTGGCATCCGAAGTTCAGTAAAATTTCTGGATTTCCTTTTTCTGGACAGCTTACTGTCCTCTCCTTTATCGTCATTTTTCTCCAACCAAAAGTCGTTTCTAGGATTAACTTCCTTCACGAGAGTTGTAGAGGGTTTAGAGATCTTCGTTCTCGACCCAAGAACGACTCCATTCGGCTAAAGATTGACCGAGTTACTGCCGTCCGAAGTTCGGTCCAGATTCGGGAGAAATTCCACCTAGCTTATTCGGCCCCGACTAGTTTCGGATCAAGGTAGATTAATCTCTACACATTCTCCCTAGTATAACTTTTGTTATTTTTGGTTATGATAAGGTTATCTATTGCTATCGATGACAATATTTGAAAGGTGTTCTTTTGAATTAATGAAAATGATGGGGAGTATGTTGAACTCGTCAACTTATGTTTTGAGCATGATTTTGCTAGTTTGATTTCAAGGTTATGAAGCATGATTTGTGATTTCGTATGTGGAGAGTCTTGCCGCGGAAGTCTTTGCATGTTAACGAGACACGAGAATCGAGAAAGTAGAAACATGGCACCTAGGGTGTGTTTAACAAGGTTGTTGTGTTTTCCCGGTTGGAAAATATCTTCGAAACTACGTAATGACTATTTCAAGGGTATTACGTAAGTGTGTGTGTGTGCCAATGGAAACCCGGTGCGGCGGAACCATTGTGAGGATACTCGAGAGCCCGGAACGGCGGAATCGAGGTTGGGTGTGTTTGGCTTGGTTATCCGCGTTACGGAGCCAATGCATTGTTGTGCCAATGGGAACCCGGTGCGGCGGAACCATTGTGAGGATACTCGAGAGCCCGGAACGGCGGAATCGAGGTTGGGTGAGTTAAAAAGGTGTTTTTGACAAAGTGTGGTAATGAAAATGTTAACGATGAGTCAAACGCCAATGGTAGTTACAAGCGAACATGAACATGTTATTAGTATTGCCTTATTTCCCTGCTTATGTACCTATCATGTGGAAATTGATGTTAGTAGTAGGATTATACTATTGGGCTTTCGTAGCTCATGGTGTTGCCTTTGTGGTGACCCTGGCATATTATATGGGTGGCGACGCCGGTATAATATGTCAGATTTGATAGATGAACAGGGCGACCTATTCACCTTGGAGGCGTACGGAGCAGAAGAACTCGCTAGGCTGGAGGAGCAAGAGGAGCCGTAGTATAGGACCTCGTAGCTTCCTTTTTGTTATCTTTGAACTTCAAATGCTCCTATGTGAGCCGTTTTGTAATAATGAGCAGTGACTCGATATTTCTGTAATAAATTTCTTTTTTTAACGTACCTAAATTTAGGGGCGTTACAAAACCTTCCCATCCACTTTTTCTGAGAACCACCCTGTTTCCACCCCACCCCCGGCCCAGATAGTGAGCCTGCCCAGATAGTGAGCCTTCCATTTATAGCCTTGTTCCCCCTTCTTCTCTGATTCATCCTTGCAGTATTACTGGTATACCTTGATACCCTCGACAAGATCAGTGGGATACTTCCTCTCTAGGGTACGCATGAAGCCAGTCTTCAATGTCTTTGAATAGAAAGCCTTTAGTGACACAGAGGATAAAAACAGACTAATGATTGGAGAGGAAAATACTTCATTTGAATATTAATTAGAAGGGGAGCACACCGGTTCGCTAGTCCGCCGAATCTGTAATGCCCCGATTTTCGATGGCATTACTTGGTGATTTTTACAAAAATGATTAAGTTAATCAAAATGATTTCCATTATAAGCTAAATTATCCCACAAATAGATCAATAAGCAAAAATTTTCAGTTCAAAAAAAAAAGGAGAGGATCGAATCTCCCCCACATTCCACCATGAATGTCCAGTTATCCAACTAATGATATTAGGTGGGCGAATACAATAGTTTATACAAATGTACACTTTCTTTTTATAGTCATAGTCACCCACAACGGTTAGGATAATTTTTATCTAACATCCCACATTCTCCTTTTAGAATTCTCTTTAAAAATATTTTTTTTCCACATCTCTAGAATATTTCAGGGCTCTCCACATAAGTCTAGTATATAATAGAGTTTTTTTATAATCTTGTTGAACATTCTAGAAGAAAAATTTACAGTAGTCCATTCTCATTTTTTAATAAGTATTTTATCGAATAACATGGTCTTAGAACAAATAATTAGATAGTTTGATTAAACATGTACTTAGGAATGTATAATTGAGATAGTATATTTTTAATAAAATATTAAAATGTTACAAAAATGGCTTTGACTATTGAAGTGAGACCTAGTATGAATTTTAAATAAAATAGATAATGTTCACCCATTTTTAATTATTGACAAAATTCATTGATATACACGTAATTGTGTTAGCTAGTTGGCTCAACTGTATAAAAATAATATTGTTTGATTAAAATAAAACACAAACTACCAATTAAAAAAAATTTGCAATAGGAGCCCGTGCCTCGATAGACCTAGGGCAGATGCTGGGGGGTTGCTGTCCCCCATGCAGCGTGCTGCTGTCCTGGTTTTGGGGCTCACTCCGGTCTCGCTCCGATAATCAGAATCGTTCACTTTGTAGAGCTCATCGAGTAGAACAACTATGCAAAAAATTAGCTTAATTGGATATCATTAAGTGCCTGATCGGAACATTTTTATCTTGAAAAGAATGGATCCGAAACTTTGGATAAATCCACAGTAATTTTTTGCATAGTTGTTCTACTCGACGAGTTCTACAAAGTGAATCATTTCGATTATCGAAATGAGACCGGAGTGGGCTCCAAAATCGGGGTAGCAACACGTTGCTATCTCCAAGGGGAGAGCAGCCACCCCCCCCCCCAACATCCACCTAGGGCGGCTCCACTATTGGGCCCTTTTTGGGATGTTCAAGAAAGGATTTTGTGCTTGCATGCTGGATGCCACAAGTGTTACAAAAATTCAGAATGTCCTTCATACTTTCTTCCTGGTGTTGTCTTTTCACAAGGTAGAGGCCTTCTCTTCTTGATCTGAACAAAAACCATAGATATTTATTATACTGTGAGAGTAGTCGGTAATGAGAAAGAGAGAGAACCAATTTGACATGAAATTGACAAAAAAGTTAATAAATACCATTTTTTTTGCTTAATTGGAATTTGAATTTTTTTTTTGAAAAATAGTAGGGATAGTAAGTGGAGAGAGATAGAGAGAGAAATGTTGAAAGTAAGAAGAATTTAGGAAGAATTTTTTGAAAAATTCTTTTTGAATTGAAAAGAGAACAAAGTATTAAAATGTCAAATCACCCCGGGTAGTCAGATTAGATGGATGGTTCCCTTATCCTGGATTTAAATTTGGACGACAAAGGAGATGGATGACATGACCAAACTAAATTACACTCATTATTATCATAGTTGGTATATGCAGCCGTAATAACGAACAAAGTTTTCGAATTTTTGTCATATGCACATAAAATAAAACTTGCTTAATGTTGTTGTTCGTCTTATTTATTGAATTCGGAACATTGATGGGATAGAAATAAAGATCGAAATAGAGAACGATACAACTAACTAACCACGAGGGATTTGAACTCTCACCTTTTCCTAAAACTCAATTGAGCGCGAGAGATTATTAGTCCAGGACTAGAAATCTAGTACAAATTACACAAAATGGTATACTAACAAGCAACAAGTACGGTATATAATTACGATTCTCTTGGGATAACTATTTAAATCTTACTAACTTAACTTCATAAAACACCTACACACACCCTCTCTCTTTCTGAACCCTTGCCGCCACAAATATCTTTGTTCTCGCTTCCCCTCGCCACAAAGGTAAGTTAATTTTTCCATCTGAATTGAAGCTTTCAATTCCAATTCGTGGAGACAAAAAAAAAAAAAAAACATAAAAAGATAAGCAAATGCCAAAAGTTCCAATCGAGCCGATCATGAGTTGTAAGGCGATGGTGATGACGGTGGCGGTGACAGAATCTCAACACAAGCACCAGGTGCCGAAGGAGTAGACATATGAACCGGATGGTCAGGCGCAAGGACGGAATCAGAATTTTACCATAGCAGTGGCGAAATGTATACTAAAAAAATAAAAAAAATGCATCACAATATTAATAGTCATCGGTTCCAGAAAAAATTAAAATAATATAACAAAAACTAAATTAAATGATGTTTGTCATTTACACATAGAGTACAAAAGAAGACTAATTTAATTTTGGGTATCGATAATGGCATAATAATTAAATTCCCTTAATTTTTTTAGGTTAAGTTGTTTTAGTGTTAGAGTGTGAAATATTTTTTTCTTAATTACACATCATTATTTATATTATTTCACTTTGGCCCATTGAATTTAGTTTTGGAATACTTTTTTGGGTCTCCTTTCATGAAAAAAAAGAAGATTTATGACTAATATATAATAAAAAATAAGGAAAAAAACCTAACAGTGACGAGACTATATAAGTTGGGGATAAAAAAATTGTCACATATAATAATTGCATTTTCTAAAATTCTTGTCGTGGCGGTCGCTGCCATTACACCCCCTTTGTTCCATTCTTGGTTACCATGTCAGCTGGCGCAAGTCATTATAGGTCATACATTATAATGATGCAATATTATAATGTGGGTCCAATGCTCATTCATTCTGCAATATTATAGTGTATGACCATTTATTATAAATTCTCTCACCAAAAGTGCAATCAGAAACTCTTAACCAAAACTCTCTCTTAAATCAAGTCTCAAAAAATACTAATTTCCACAAAAAAAATAAAACAACATTTACTGGCTTCTCCAATCCAAATGGACGAATTTTCAATCAATCAAACAAAGAAATTAATGAAGTGCGGAGTTTTCCAATATTGGATTTGAGCAAAAAAATTTCACACATCTTTCTCAAATACGAGAATGACCGTGTGTGGGGATAAGCTTATTCAATGTGCAATTAAGACATTTCGTTTGTTTATTTTAGCAGACTTTCAGTGAAGACTCCTGCAATCAGCTTCAATAACAACGTATGAGGCCCTTGTTTGCCTCCAGTTGATAAAGTGGGGACCTATTAATTCAGTGGGGAATGAATTTCATTTAGTCCTTTTGATTCCCTCGTTCAACAATAAGTTTATAATATTCTCTCATTAGACACCAAACCATCATTTTCAATTAAATGAAACAAAAAAGAGAGACCAAGACTATTTGAATAGTATACATACATACTTGTCAGAAGGATAATTCCCAGGTCAAGAATTCCTCCCATAGTAACTTCTGATCTGGTTCTTAATTCTCGATCTCGTGAATGTTATAGTTGGAATGGTCTCGAAAGACAATTTAAGAAATCTATCTCCAACTAATTAATTAAAAGTGAAACGAGATATTGAGATATACGTGATTATAAAAAGTAAGGAATGCAGTTGTCTCCAAATAATATTTTCTAATGAACCTGGTTATATTTGAATCAGATTGGTCACTCTTAATCTTGGTTAGCTCATTAGTTTTGGTTGCATAGTCATAGTTGTAGATTTAATAGGGTTCAAGCAAAAGTAAAATAAATTAAGAATACAAGAATATCCACGTGGTTCTGTTCCCGAAGCACTGGAAAATCTTCGTGTATGTGTGTGTCTATGTGTGTGTGTGTGTATATATATATATATATATATATATATATATATATATTCTCATACTCATTAATTTCCTTATGCTGGCTTGAAGACTCAATAGGATATCTTTCTGCATGACTCGATATTCAACCTAATAGAATGACTAATTTGGAGATAGATCTCATCCTCCCTTTATTAGCAGGGATTCAATTAAAGTTGAGATAAAATTTGTAAAGACTGATCCTCAATACAAAAATGCATTACAATATTAATAGTCATCGGCTCCAGAAAAAATTAATAGTCCTCCCAAATCTGGCATACTTATTTTTGTATTGCAGAGATCTTTACACTTGACATTATAATAACGCATCGGTCCTTATCTTATATTATTACTAGTGCTATTGTTCATGTTTTTAATTGAGTAGTTATTTTCAGGTGTTGGGGCTTCGTCACGTGTTGTTCCAGTCTCAACACGCTTATCCATCATATATTCTTGTACTTTTCATATGCTCAATATTGGACACCCATTGAGAAGCACATAATGTGCTGAACAAGGACGTCGGGGCATTGCTAAGGGGATTTCTAAGATAGGAAACACTTTTTTCGCAATCTTCTATGCATCAGTTGGAGAGTTGGAGGTCATCACTTTTTTCCCAATCTTGTATACATCAGTTGGAGTGTTGGAGGTTATCGAGAAATTAGTGTGATTAACAGCCAACCGGGGTTCGATGTCTCTCCATAGACTCAAACTCCAAACCTTCCCTCACAAGGCAAAAGGTACAACTAGATGGACTGAAAGTCACATTTTTAAGATAGAAATTTTTGCTAAGACCCCGTTTTCACTGACAAAAAATATTAAAAATTTAACGTATTTTACCATGTTGTTTCTACTAACAAAAAAGTTTTAGTATTTTATCTTATCGTTTTTACTAACAAAAAAATTATCAACAAAATTTTTTTTGCTGTAATAACTCAACTCACAAACCCATTAATAATTTATTTACTATCAAAAATACCTAACAAGCTTTTGACCATGAATAAAAATTTACAAGTTTTCACTACCGAAAACACCCTCTTTTAGTAGTTTTTGCAAATTATGGCCATGGTCAGTAGGTCGGAAATCGCAACACGGCTACAGCTCAAAGTGCCATTAACATAACCACAAGGGGCAAAGTGCAGTTAAACTCTCCACCTCCTAGATTAGGTCGCCAACACCCCCCTTCAATCTTTCTCGATCACTCTCGAAAATTCCGAATTTCCACTTTTTGCTTCTGAATCCCCAAGAAATGTTTCGAGCAATCCAAACGACACCCATATCCAAGACGCCATACACACTCAAAACATATTCCTATAGATTGACTTCGTGCTGAGCCTTTGCTGTTTACATTATACATACATATATACAGCAAGAAATGGATCCCTCTCTTCTTGACGACGTAATCAATCGGCTTCTTGAAGTGAGGGGGCGGCCGGGGAAGCAGGTGCAGCTGGCGGAGTCGGAGATCATCCAGCTGTGTGTGTTTTCCAAGGAGATTTTCTTGGCGCAGCCCAATCTGTTGGAACTTGAAGCACCCATCAAGATTTGTGGTATTTAAATTGTTCTTCTTCTTCTTCTTCTTCTTTTTTAGGTCAGAGGCAGACACTTTGTTGTTCATGTTGTGTTTGTTGATTATTAGTGGTTTGGGTTTTGTTCAATTAGCTCCGTTGGTGGCATTTAGGACCTGAATGAATTAGTGTAACCCACTTTTTCTTTTGGAAAGATTTTTCTGTTTAGTTTGTATTATTGCACCTAAAAAAAAGCTAAAAAAGGTAATTATTTAGCGGTACTTTGAGGCCACTGGTTCGTTTTTTTCATTTTTCATAGAAGTTTGTCTGGTGTTCCTTTTTGGTTGTCTACTAATGTACATTTTTGGCTAATTTGAGTTCTTTGAAGAAAACCAAAGCCAAAAATGAAAACAAGATTAATTGGAGGACTCCTCATTCATCTTGCACGTGATACACCATTGAGGACAAAGATTGCGGTTAGGTTTCCTTTTTTGATTAGTTGTCAGTAGTTATGACACTACCTTGACTCAAGGACCACATAAATATGCTAACTCTAGGAAATTGATCCTCTACCGTAACGTTTGGGACAGTTGATGGAGGTTTCTCACAAGTGTGGATCCCACAAGTATACTCTTACCGGTAAGTGTATGTTATGTTGTGGGAAAAATGTGGACTGTCCGGGACAGTAACAGGGAAAGATCCCATCCCTTAACTTTAACAGACACAAATGCTTTCCATATCCTTCACAGGGAAAAATATGGGTTCATCAACTTGATCACAAATATTAGGTTGCAAGGAGAAAATTTTCAAGAATGGGCACAAAGATGACAACTAGCTTCTTTTACTATCATTATGACCATTGCAGAGCAATCCCTTGTAGTCATTTCGTTTTCCCTTGGTGGCAATGAATGTGCTTTTGATGTTGTCTGCTGATGAGTGATGGCTTACAAACTAACACTACAATGCATCATTTTTTTTTACTAGTAATTTGAGTTTGTTCTATGAATAGTGAATAAGTTTGACATTGTTCTCTGTAATGACACAGGTGACATTCATGGCCAATATTCTGATCTTCTTAGGCTGTTCGAGTATGGTGGCTTACCTCCCAAGGCCAATTACTTATTCTTGGGGGACTATGTGGACAGAGGCAAGCAAAGCCTCGAGTCAATATGCCTTCTCCTAGCATACAAAGTAAAATATCCAGAAAACTTTTTCCTCCTGAGAGGCAACCACGAATGTGCATCTATAAACCGTATATACGGGTTTTACGATGAGTGTAAGAGAAGATTTAATGTGAAGTTGTGGAAAATCTTCACAGATTGTTTTAACTGCTTACCTGTGGCAGCCCTAATTGATGAAAAGATTCTCTGCATGCATGGGGGACTTTCTCCTGATCTGCACAATTTGGATCAGATTAGAAACTTACACCGCCCAACGGATGTACCAGAATCTGGTTTGCTTTGTGATCTTCTTTGGTCGGATCCAAGTAAAGATGTTCAAGGTTGGGGAATGAATGACCGGGGAGTTTCTTATACTTTTGGAGCCGACAAGGTGACCGATTTCCTGCAGAAGCAAGACTTGGATCTCATTTGCCGTGCTCACCAGGTCTCACCTACTAGTTTAGTTTATTCACCATTCTCTTTCTTTGCGTCATCACGTCCTATTTGTTTGTTTGGTTTATAGCATCAGATTGGACCATACATCCAAGGGGGGCTTGTAAGTCATAAGACTCATAACCTAGGTTTGTTTGGAACTTTTACGGCTATGATTACATGTCCATCAGATATATGTTCAATCCTACAAAACATGGGATGTACAAACCTGGGGGGATGTGGGATGTTCAATCCTACATGTCATATGGAGTTATGTATCCATTGAATTGTAGTCGAGTCAAACAAACAGAGCATTAGTTTATGTCCCCTGCACTACTAATCTGATGGTGGAGAATCAAATAAACACTAGGCAGATGAGTTCTATGTTGGATTATTCCGTATAAATTGGGCTAAGTTCTGAGTATGTCTTCTAGAAATTGATTTATATGTTCGTACTTCATAGGTACATTTTGCCATTTGCATGGAGTGCTCACTGTTCCATTAAAGACAATTTGTGTTGATGTTGGAGGATATGGCTCCTAATAGATTTTGGAACATTGAAAAGTAAGATGGCTTGTTTTAAGATTCTCTACGTTTTCTAAATTGCAGGTTGTAGAGGATGGGTATGAGTTTTTTGCTAATCGACAACTGGTAACTGTATTTTCCGCACCCAATTATTGCGGGGAGTTTGACAATGCTGGTGCCATGATGAGTGTGGATGAAACCCTGATGTGCTCTTTCCAAATTCTGAAACCTGCAGAAAAGAAGTCGAAGTTCAACTTGGGGGGTACAACATTCCCGAAGTCTGGAAATCCTTCAGGATTCAATGTCTTTAGCAGCACTGGTACCGTTAAACCAGGAACTTCTCCACCAGGTGTCAAGGTGGGTGAAACCTTGCCACTTCAAATCCATGAATAGATGCTTATTTTTGGACCTCTGGAAATGGAAGTGACAAGTATGTTTGTGCTGTGTATTGTTTGTGACTTTGCGTTAGCAGTTTCAAGCATGTATAGAAGTTGTTCTTAGTTATGAGTTTATCAATGCCTGCAAGTGCAATACATATATAAACCTTACACATAGTCACACACACACACGCACTCTCAAACACATACAAAAAACCACTTCCAATGTAGGATACAATGGCATTGAATTGGGTTGAAATGGGCAAAAAAACACTTCAAAATTACTGGGCATTAACATACACTTCCGACAGAGGGACAGGGGGAGTCTCTGTACATATGAAAACCTTCACCGGCGGTCAATGTAATTATGCCCTATCATAAATTTGTTCTGTTTAACATGGTTGTCGTTTGCACCATTTGATTGGCAAACTTTATAAAACTGCATAACAGCGGGTGCAAGTGCATAGATCTGTGTACATGCCTTTCTGTTTATTATTTTTGTCTAACTCTTATAGTTCTTGTGTTGGCTTGCAGTCGTTCCTTGGAGCAAAAGTTTAAGAACTTCGTTTTGGTCAAGTTGCCATGGTCCAGTCCGGTCGTTTGCTCCCAGTACGGAAAATCAAGGGATTATGGCGTGATGAAATTGTATAAATTGGTAATTTCTTCGCAATTGAATGGATAAATTAGTTTTGCTCGTTTAAAGTCTGGTTTGAAGAAGGATCAACTATCTTCTTCCGCCTTGTACACTAAATACCAACTACAGCCGCTGCTTTGAATCATTAGTGCGGGTTCAATGTCCCGCTCCTATGGTCTGAGATTTCAAATAATGTGCAAACAAAATTATCAATTCACTGGCCAACTTGAGACACAAGTGCAGCTCATAAAATTGTTCTCTTTGTATTCTCTGGAGGTACACCTTTCATTGCTGGAACCATAGTTTAATTACTACTGATAATTTGTTGTCTTGCATCTCACTTTGCTCTCTCCAACTATGATTGCAAACTGAAATTTGGCTGCAATTCATCCGCATTGCTCTTTCTCCGGTTGTTTGGCTGCAATGCCCCATTTCGGAATACTTTTGTCAGTTTGTGGTCTCAAGTGTTGTTATTTGGAATGCCATCATTTCATCCGCATTGCTCTTTTTGTGTTGATCAAAACGTGAATACTAACATAGTACCACTGGAATTATATTGATCCCTATTCCCTATTAGTCCCAATTCTCCTTATTTCCTAAGGCGTGTTTGTTTGGGGTTAACGGGACCGACAGAGCATAGTTTTGGTTCTCTGGATATGACAAATGAGCTGGGACGGACCCTCTGGATGAGCCCGGTGGACCGCTCTATCCACCTTTCAAATTTTTACTAGAATTTTAGTAGTTTTTTTTCTTAAAACATTAAATATATGTTCGCCTGCCCATCATTTTGAACAATACTAAAGAAAATGGAAATGGAACGCTTGCAGCTCCTGGTAGCTACCAGCCACAATCATCATCTCCACCTATACTTACCTCTCCTCTTCTTCTTTTCCTCGGCAAAATGCTATGAACTGCCACTGCGGCATGGCACAGCTGTTCGTAGTGGTGCTACCATGAGCTCTGCTTCTCCCCTTCACGGCAGGTGCACACCACAACCACCTCTTTTCACCTACATCACCAGCGACCGCCACCATCCTCTCACCCACCACCACAAAGGAGGTGAAGGAACTTTTTATGGGCAGCCCGTATGAGACTTGAGTAGTCTTTGGAATTTCTTAATTTAGACACCCCATACTGACTTGTAAAAATGTTCGGGGTCCGGTTCACGTGATCGCACCCGTCACCAGCCAAGCCGTTTAACCCAGTTTCTTAAATCTAGATCATATCAGGTGCCCCTCATGTGGAGCAAATGGAACCCAGTTTCACTGGACGATTAATTCAATCCGTACGGTTTGCAAGTCTAGATGTACAAGTTCATCACTCATGCATAAATTCATGTTGATCTGGCATGGGGAGTTTGATCGGATTGGGCAGATTGACGGTCTGCCATCAACTTATCTTATGATAATTATGATTCGCCCAAGTAGATACCGGTGTTTAATCAATTTGAAATTTTGCCACAGGTAAGAAACGTACACATTGAGGCCTAAAGATTCTGAATCAGATTGTCAAAGGAGGATGAGGTCACACACACGCACATTTTCAACACTTCAACCTAAACTTGGACTAGAACTAATAAATAGTCTAGAACAAACATTTATAAGTCATGCTACTTCTTTCTTTTTGCTTTGATAAGCAATAAAGAACTAGGTCTACAAACATCTATATCTGAGACTTGGGTGATCAGCCTTTGAAAACACAGCGGTGCTATGCCCACCGCTCAACATTCATCCCTCCATATCTTACCGTCTTTCTCGGCAATCAATGGTCTAGATTTAAAAAAAAAACTTTTCCAGGGACTCTTCTCTGGAAGAGATACAGACTGCTCAAAATACTTTTGGACGGTGAGATTGAGAAAGGTGAGGAGAGCGGTAAAAATTGAGCGGTGAGCGTAGACTATGAAACTGACTTTGAAGTTTACAAGATTCTGAATCAGATTGTCAAAGGAGGAGGTCACACACATGCACATTTTCAACACTTCAACCTGACCTTGGACCAGAACTACTATATACTACTCCGTCCTAGTCCAGAACAAACTTTTATAAGTCATGCTACTTCTTCCTTTTGCTTTGATAAGCAATAAAGAACTAGGGCCACAAACATCTATATCTGAGAATTAGGTGATCAGCCTTTGAAAACACAGTAGTGCCTATACCCATCGCTCAACATTCACCCCTCAATATCTCACTGTCCGTCGCAATCAATTGTCTGGATTTTTTTAAAAAAAATTTCCAGGGATTCTTCTATGGAAGAGATCTAGATCGCCCAAAACACTTTTGGATGGTGAGATTGAGAGCGGTAAAAGTTGAGCGGTAAGCGTAGACTATGAAACATTTTTTAAAGTTTACAAGATTATGAAGATGATTTTTTCTTGTTTTGCTGCAGAAATTTGACAATTTTGCTGAAGAAATTTAACAAATTTACAAACTAAAGACCACTTGATCAGTGGAGAAAACAAAACTATAGCTAGCCACTTTCTTAGTAGATGCATCTCAACCCTCTAGATCAAAAGAATGAAATTGCATGCCTAATTTTGAAAACATATACTATGTTGTCCATCTGAGATACATTTCAATGTAAAAATCCAACAAATGGTACAAATCAGGGCCACGTTCATTGTTTCTTCACTGTTCTACCATCTTCCAAATGGTACGTACAAATACCAGTGCCCCTGTTTACAAAACGAGGAGAAAAATGAAGAGACACCTGCGGCCCAAAGTTACTGACAAAGTTAGGCAACAAGGGTAGCGCCGTGGCGGAAAATCAGTGGTGGCTCCAAGAATTCTTGGAAGGGTGTTCAAAATCTCTACTACATCTAGAAATTATATTATATATGGTGTTGAAGAAGGCTAAAACTAAAAAAAAAAGAGAAAGATTTTACAAGTATTCTAAAAAAAAAAAATTATTGGGGTGTTCAAGTGACCATCCTCGCCATAAGGTGGAGCTGCCACTGGGAACAACCATGCATGCCAGCTAGCTTTGACGGTGACCAAAAGTCTAAAAAAGTTCACTAAAGGCAGAAAAAAATCAACCAAATCATACTTTATCATCTTATATGGATTTTTTTTCAATTTTGGTCCACATTTTTATACTTTTCTGATTCCTCTCGTTGGGACGAATGATTAATCCTAAAAATTAGGACAAAAAACTAAACAAAAATATGTACCATTTATTTTTAGTTATGTGATCCACTAATCAGGTTTCTTCCTCGTAACGCCATTTACCTAAGAACTAACAAACACATGGGATGTAGCTGGAAGTTGTACAGCTTGACGGGTACTTATTTCGTAAGAAAAGTGAAGCAGATAACCTAATTACTCACTATTGATTGTGCACATATATCTTGGTTTTTTTTTTTTCTTTTCCCGATAGGCAAAAATTTTATTTAAAAATCTTGACAAATGGTACATCAAGATGGGGGAAGGAAAATTCAATCAAGGGTTGGATAAAAGAAAAAACCGTTTGGAACAAGCCCAAACACATTCAAGACGGGCCAGGCTCCAAAGAATTCAACACGAAATCAGCATATGGGCCTGTCCCAAGCAACCACTGCCTAAACCCTAACGCAGAGATCCACATCCACTGTCGTTACAGAACACAGTGAGTGTCGCCGCCACCACTTGAAACCCACCCCACCAGACCCGCCCCAAACCCCACCTCCACCACTCAAACCGATGCAGCAAACACGAACCGAACCACCAGACACCATACAAGTAGCCGACGACAAGGAAGTAGTGATCGGTACTGGCGTGAACCCTGTGAGATGTCGGACTCCATTGATGGCCGCCAAGATGCCGCCACTTCGAATCTTATAAACGACCAGGAGCACCAGCCAGCTGATGAGTTATCTGTGATAATACCTGTAGCAAACAAAATGAGTCCCACTCCCTTGAAAACGACGACATTCCGGTCAACAACATCTCAAATTGCGCACTACACTCTTACGGTGCACCTTGCACTGCAACATTCCTGCAAGTGTCCAGATTAGCCCCACCTTATGGACTGGACACTGCTGTTGGGCATATTGGTCTATCACTCCTCCCAAGTTATTGTGATGTTGTAGTAAGGTGGGATGACATGTTAGCCTAGGAAGTGGGGAAAAGGACATCCTCCTAACCTTTGCCCAAAGGGAAGTGTGTAAGTGCGGCAATCGGTGACATCAGAGTTGAGATTACTTGAAGTGGAAGGAGGCATTTACCCAAAGCATCTGCAAGTAATATGCCTCCATCCATCCCCATCTAAATTATTGAAGCCATGTTTATTATCCAAGAGGAATCCCACGACCTGAACGCGCGCACGGCAACAACCTCTTCTTCATTTTTCCTTTTTTGTTGTAGTTCCACATTCAACTTACAACGCGTCGGGCGTTTCAACTGTCTAAGAATATTCCTACGTAGATCCCTTGAGCAATTGATTCCTATTAGTGTATTTGATTCATGTTGGCAATGTTGTAACTCACATAGTGTGCACGGTGCGATAGTACCGAAGATATGTACGACCTGACTTTACTGCTTTATGGAAGTCCAAAAATGACTCTCTTACAAGATCAAATGATGCATTCTCGTACAAAACTTTAACCCTGATCAAGTCCTCAAGATTCCACAACAACAACTCGGATTCTTGCAGATTCTCATTAATCAGAGAGAAAACTCATGGTTATGTTACATAGAAAAACACTACTACATCAAATTACTCGTACCAAAAAAAGAAAAGGATTGGACTCTCATTCTCTCATATACGTAGGCACTTTTATTCACCATAAATCTCATATTTATCTTACATATATTGAACCTAGGTTTAGGGGTTTTTAAAAAACTCATTCTCCAAAGGGCGGAGAGATCCACATCCACTGGACTCTCCCTCCTGTTTCTTTCTCTCCCTTAAATTTGCAAGAAACAACACCGGTCCTTGTAACCAACACATCCAGAGTGGTCTATGTACATACATCAAAGGCCAGTTCCTCTGAGGCTAATTTTCAGGTCATATCAGTCATCGATCGGGTCTCTCCTCCATTGATGATCCATGGGTGCCCTTCATTTACAAAAGCGAAATGAGTAAATCATATGCCCAAAAAAAATAAAAGAAATTCAACACAGTTAATGATCCAGAATCGCTTTTTATTACTGTCTGGTAGCGGAGAGAGAGAGTGGAGGAAAAAGGAACAAATTAAGAATGTTGCCAAAATGTTGGTTTGGATCTTTAATCAAAAGATACTTTGATTAAAAGAACAAGAACAGAAGACAAACATACACGGGTCAATTTTGTCCTCTACTATTTTCTTTTTCTCCGCAACCCGAGTTGACGTCCTCTACAAGTACTGTAATTTCCTGGACCCCGGGGACTTTGTAGTAGAGTGGTGCACTACGTGTTTTGCAGTTGTTCAAAAGTATTTTCAATTGTTAGATTTTTTTGTTAATAGAATCATCCTGGGTATAGCTTGTGGCCTCCTCAGCTTTAGTCACAGAAGCATGGGCCCTCCGTATAGCTTGTGGGATGGCATTGGATGTGGGTATTGATAATGCTGTGTTTGAGTTGGATTGTCGAGTGCTAGTTGATTGCATGAACTGTAAGCTTGATCAAAAGCGATGGGAAATAGCTGCAATGGTGGCAGATATGAAACAATGGGCGAGGCAAAAGAATTGGGCGTTCACTTGGGTTTGCAGAGAACAAAACAAAGCAGGACATTGGATAACAGCTAGTTGTTTAGAAAAGAGATTTACTTGTTTTCCAGGTTGTATTCCGCCTGGGTTAGCATCCCTTCTCTTGAAGGATAAAACAATCTTAGATTCTTAGTGTTCTGTAATCGATGTTTGACTTATAAAAAAAAAAAAAAAAACAAAAAGACTCTTTCTGAGTAGAAACTATTCGTCCCGGAAAGAATCTTTTTAAAATCTATACCATTAATTGGTGAGATGGACGCGTCTATACTACAAGGTCCTCGGTCCGTAATTTCCTTCAATTTTTTGGCAACCAAACATAGCCACAGAGGATTTCTCTATTTCTAAGAAAGTGTTCTTCAGTAACTTTTCCGAATAGTATCTCTCACAACCGAAAACTCATTCAATGCCCGTGGGCAGCTACACCAAAGACCCAAAACAATGCCCCATTCAATGTGCGGTTGAAAAGACATGGGGCATCACGTGGCGGTACCCTAGGGGCATGGAATCATCTCTCTTCATCAAGAAATGCAGGAACTCACAACGCAAGAAATGCAGAAGATTTTTACCGGTCAAAATTTCCTGTAAAATAACAAACGGAGAGAATCCATTTCCTCTATATGAATTCCACAATTTTGATTGGTGACATTGGTTATCAACTTATCATACTTATCCTAGAGAGTAGAGAGGTTTCGAGTCTTATTATTATTCAATTTATTCTTGTGCAACATGAACTAATTAAGGCCTCGTTCTGTTAAATTTCTTATTTTTTGTTTTACAAGACAATTTATTTTCTCACATTACATTATCTTTAATTCAAAAATA
>BPLS01016271.1:0-10471 GCA_019656275.1 Rhododendron kiyosumense | reverse complement strand
CTAGTCTCTTTGCTTTCTCTCTGCACATACTCATCCTCTCGCCGGAGGGCCTTGCCGGGCAACCCCCGGCCAGGTCTTAGTCGTGCGTTCATTGTGCAGGCGAAGCGGAGAAGGCTAGGCAACCAACGAACCAACGGAGGAAGGAATCAGATCAAGGATCACGGGCCACACAATTGGTGAACCCGACGTGAAACCTCCCAGCTTCTGATCCAAATGGCCCAAACCCTACCCCAAACTACCTTCCTCATCTACCCACAGCCAAAAACTCAACCACAATGGGCGGAGATCCACCGGAAGTTAACGTTTCGGGGGGCCAAAGACGCCAGCGGAAACACAATCCTCCCACCGTTCCCCGAGAGACACATGTCCATCTCCGTCCCACCAAGTTCTAGCCTATCCCCGGCGACAGACGACATAACGGGGGCTTACATCCACTTGTTGCAGCGTCGAGACGACGAAAGGGACAACGAACTTGCGGCGCTGAGAGCGGAGGTGGCCCAGATGAAACAACACTTACAAAATCCAACACCCACCGCCTCTGCCTCTACTGGAGGAAGGAGGCGGAGACGAAGAGGGTCTCCCCTTCCACCTCCTCCACCTCCACCCCTTCCACCACAACACGAACAACCCAATGAAGCGGGCCATCGCATCTCCGTCAAAGACCGCCTCGGTCTCCCACCAGAGATAGGCGACACCAGGGAAATTATCCTTTACAAACGCCCTACGGTATCTGGGACATAGCGCTCAAGGTCCCACCGTGAGCGGACCCACACAAGGGACACCGAATCTTTCACGAGCACGTACTCGACTGGCCGCGCGGAGTTCTCTCGCACAACGGCATCTCGCCGCAGCCGGGACTCCGTCGAGACTAGGCGCCACGTCTCTGAACGACTCGGGGAGATCCCACCTGAAAACTTGGATAACGAAAACTGTGCTCGGCCACATGGGAAAGGCGTACGGACCGAAAGAACGGCGAATAGGAACGCAACTTGTGGCGAAAGAGAGAAGTCCATGGACCACCCTCACAGAGCAACAACCGACTTACGGGACAAGCTCCGTCGCTGAGTACACGAGAAAACTTCGGAAAGAGAAAAAGACTCAAAGAGGACGCGGACGGACGAGCTCAGCAAACCGCCGCGCCCGGGATTTGAGCGACAGCTGAAAGAACTTAGTGTCTCACCCTTCACTTCTCATATCATCAACACCGTGGCCGAACCCAACTTTCACCTACCAAAATTCACGAAGTTCGACCCAAGCACCTGTGAAGCTTACACTCACCTGATCCACTTTCGCCAAACCATCGAACTCTGCACTAACAAGGATGAGATCAAGTGCAAAGCGTTCCCGTCCAGCCTCGGTTCACTTGGACTCCAGTGGTTCAACAAATTGCCCGCTGGATCCATACGGAACCTGGCCAACCTTGAACGCGCATTCAACACTCGCTTCATCACCAGTAACAGGACAGCCAAGGAACCTGAATCTTTGTCTCAGATGAGGAAGCTACCAAACGAAACACTTCGGCAGTATGCCGAGCGTTACTGGCAGCTTTTCAACGAGATCCCTGGAATCGATGAGTACTGGGCCGCACGTACTTTCAAAAATGGATTGGAGTCTGGTAGCAAGATACTCGACGAGCTTGCCATTCGACCTCCGCACGGCATGGGAGAACTGATGCGTGTCGTCGAAAGGTTTTGTGCCCTGGAAGAATTCTACGCAGACAGAGCAGCTCAAGGAATTCCCAATCCAACCACCCTTACGCCGACAACAGTCCCTCAACAGCCGGCACCAATTGCTACTCAGCAACCCCAACAGAAGAAGCATGTCAACAACATCAAGGAGGGGAAGAAGCGCCAGCTGAAAGAACACGACTACGTGGCCGAAACCACCCACTTCAAAGAGCCTATTTGGTCGTTCCTGAAGGAGATTATGAGGCAACCGTGGTTCGAGTGGCCACAGGGCAAGCTCGGCACAGACAACGGCCAAGCGGATCAGAACCCAAGGAAGAAGTGCTCATACCATAATGAGCTCGGCCACTATACGACGGCGTGTGCTCCGTATAAGGCCCTGTTGGAGCGTTTGGCGGCTCAAGGCCATCTCGATCAGTACATAGATCGTGCAAAAACACCCGCCCGTTCGACCGCCGGAAATCCCAACCCCAACGAACCAAGGCCGATGATACATGTTATCCATGGCCCAGTGACAAGAGAAGCCGAAAAACAACTCCGATCGGACCTCGATCACGCCTCCACTTCTAAGCAGGTGCTTGCGATAAACCCTGGATCCAAACGTCCTCGCCCAGAGGACCTACCCCAGTGAACCATCACATTCAGCGAGCGCGACCTTGACTTTGTCCAGACACCACACTCTGACGCTCTCGTTGTAACTGTACAAATCGGAGTCCACGATGTCAAACGCGTCCTCATCGATCAGGGAAGCTCCGCAGAGGTGATGTACTATGACTTGTTCAAGAAGCTCGAACTACCAGAGTCAGCCCTCCAACCCGCTGAAGTCCCACTCGTCGGATTCAACGGCGCACCAGTCTGGCCACTCGGTCGGATCTACCTGCCAGTTGTTGTTGGCTCAAGGACGGTGAGCGCCGAGTTCATTGTTGTCAACGTGCCAAGCCCGTACAACGCCATCCTTGGCCGAACGTGGCTACACAGCATGCAAGCCATCGCATCAACGTACCACCAGGTCGTTCGCTTCATCGGCGCCAGTGGCCGACAGGAGGACCTGCGCGGCGACCAAGTGGCTTCTAAAAAGTGCTACGTCTCAGCTGTCCACAATTCCACCAAGGCCAAACAAGTGCAATGGGTTGAAGTCCCAGATATGGCCGTGATTGACGATGTCGGCCAGAAAGCCGAGGACAAAACAGGGGAAGACTTGATCCCAATGCCCATCAACGAAGACGGGTCACGCTTCTTCCTAATTGCTTCTTCACTCAGCAAGAAGGACCAGGAAGAAACGTTCCGCTACCTGAAGGACAACTTGGAAGTCTTTGCATGGACCCCCAACGAAATGCCGGGGGTCGACCCAGATTTCATCTGTCACTCCCTCAATATCAAAAACGGCGTAAAGCCCGTAGTCCAACGTGCGCGGCGGTCGGCCACGGAACACGCCGACGCCGTAGTCGACGAAGTAAAACGCCTACTGGAAGCTAACGCGATACAAGAAGTCCAGTACCCAACTTGGCTTTCAAATCCGGTGGTTGTTAAGAAGAAAAACGGCAAATGGCGTGTTTGTGTTGACTACACTAACCTCAACAACGCTTGTCCTAAGGATTGGTTCCCGCTTCCAAAGATTGATCAGCTGGTTGATGCCACCGCAGGACATGCTTGGCTGAGTTTCCTCGACGCCTACCGCGGCTACCACCAGATAGCCATGAATCCGGATGATATGGAAAAAACGGCCTTCATCATCCCCTGTGATGTTTTTTGCTATCGTGTCATGCCATTCGGTCTGGAGAACTCTTGCGCCACGTTCAACCGCTCCATATTCAAGATGTTACACGCCCAAATTGGCCACACTTTGGAGGCCTATGTTGACGACCTCGTCGTTAAAAGTCAACAGGAGGGCAACCACCTCCAAGAGTTGAAAGAAATATTCGACATTCTTAAATTCTACAAGCTTCGCTTAAATCCTGAGAAGTGTGCATTCGGCATGAGTGCTGGCAAATTCCTTGGCCATTTGGTTACCAGGCGTGGTATTGAAGCCGACCCCAGCCAAATCAAAGCAGTTGCAGACTTGCGGCCTCCCAGGACAATTAAAGAAGTACAGCGACTCACTGGGATGGTGGCCGTTTTGAACAGATTCATCAGCCGATCCTCCGACAAGTGCCATGCCTTCTTCAACGCTTTAAAAGGCAAAAGCCGACGAAGTTTCGAGTGGACACCGGATTGCGACGTTGCTTTAGCCGAACTCAAAGCATACCTTAATTCGGTCCCGTTAATGGTCAAACCCAAGGAGTTTGAGACGCTCTACTTGTACCTTGCCGTCTCCCCTCACGCTGTCAGCTCGGCACTTGTCCGCCGAGAAGCAGCAGATGACATACCCATCTACTTCACCAGCAAGACGCTCCTTCCGGCTCAGACACGCTACCTCCCCCTGGAAAAACTCGCTCTAGCTCTCGTCTCTGCTGTGAGAAAGTTGCTACATTATTTCCAAGCCCATACCATCACCGTATTAACGGACCAACCCCTTAAAACTCTCTTTCGGAAGGCGGACCTCTCCAATCGCATCTCCAAGTGGGCCGTTGAGCTCGCGAATTTTGATATTCGCTTCGAGCCGCGGATAGCAATCGAAGGCCAAGTTTTGGCCGACTTCATTGCCGAGCTCACTCCAGAAGATACGGCGGTCCTCAACGCACCTCCACCGACCGTAGCCGAGCACGTCTCCGCGGACAAACCATGGCATCTTTTTCAGGGAGACACTTGGAGACTTAACGTCGACGGGGCATCGAACAGTAACGGCGCCGGTGCGGGGATAGTCTTGATTTCACCATGCGGAACACTTCATGAAAGTTCTATAACCATCGACTTCCCCGCCACCAACAATGAAGCCGAGTATGAAGCGATTCTCGCCGGTCTACGCTCAGCCACCGCGATGAAGGCCACCAACCTTGTAGTCTATTGTGACTCCCAGCTCATTGTTAATCAAGTCCTCGGTGCTTACGAGGCTCGGGACCCCCGAATGTCAAGATACCAAGCCGCTGCAGCCGAGCTTATCTCCCACTTCAGCAACTTCAGCATCGAACAAATCAATCGTGAACACAACGCCCATGCGGACGCCCTCGCCGGCCTCGCATCGGCATCTAGAGCATCCGAATTCAGAACCATCAACTTCGGTAGTATTGACAGTCCCTCTTTTGAACTCACCCCAGAGGTTCTTCATGTCGAGCTCGGTCCCAGCTGGATGGATGAGATTGTTGCGTTCCTTAAAAACGACACCCTGCCCACAGACAAGAAGGAAGCTTATCGTGTGCGAAACAAGGCCGCCTATTACTGGATCTCCGACAGCGGCCAACTCTACCGAAAATCCATATCCGGGCCATATCTCCTCGTTGTCCACCCCACTCAAGTACCTGAAATTGTGGCCGAACTGCACTCAGGTAGCTGCGGTTGCCACTCTGGCGGCCGCTCTCTCTGTCAGCGTGCACTAAGCCAGGGATACTTTTGGAAAAACATGAAGAAGGATTGTGAAGAGGTCGTCCGCAGATGCCGCTCTTGCCAGCTGTTTTCCCCCATCCCTAAACAGCCTGCCCAGAATCTCTCCCCAATCACAAGTCCTTGGCCTTTCGCACAATGGGGGCTCGATATTGTGGGCAAATTTCCAACAGCTCCTAGCGGCTTTAAGTTTTTGATCACTGCAACGGACTACTTCTCCAAATGGGTTGAAGCTGAACCACTGGTGACAACGACAGAGGCTGACGTTCGAAGATTTGTTTGGCGCAACATTGTTACCAGGTTCGGCGTCCCGTATGCCATTATCTCTGACAACGGTACGCAGTTCGTCGGTAAAGACCTCACCAACCTCTGTGCCGAATTTGGGATACGTTTCTTCAATTCCACGCCCGCATACCCCCAAGGAAACAGCCAGGCCGAAGCCACGAACAAGACAGTCTGCGCGGGCATCAAACGTCGGTTGAATTCCAAGCGAGGCAAGTGGGCTGAAGAGTTGCCCCGCATTTTATGGGCCTACCGTTCTACACCAAGGCGTTCCACCGGCCAGACACCATTCTCAATGGCATTTGGTATGGAAGCCGTAATTCCGTTAGAGTCTAAGTTTCCAACCCTCAGGACAGAGACGTTTGACCCCACCGCAAATGACGATGCTGTTGCCCAAGAACTGATCCTGGCTGAAGAAAAGCGTGATGACGCTCGCTTGAAACTTGCTGAGTACCAACAACAGGTGGCCAAAGGATACAATAGAAGCGTGCGGGTCAAGAAATTCAAGCCCGACGATTTGGTCTGGCGAAAAGTCGTGCAAGCTAGCAAGAAAACGAAGTTCAAGCCCAACTGGGAGGGGCCTTTCCGTATTGTCAAAATTGCTGGTGAAGGTGCCTATGTGCTGGAAGACATGAATGGGAAAGTCCTCACTAACCCTTGGAACGCACAGAACCTCAAGAAGGCATATATGTAGCTCGCCCCATGTTCGGCCTCACTTGGTTCCTACATTGTTTACTTTGTTGGCTCCGGCCTAAGTTTTACCTTTTCTACCTGTACTTCGTTTGTTGAATGTGAGATCCATGGTTGAATGTAAGAAACAACTTGTCTGGCAAGCACTTGTTCATCAAATTCTAGACTTTATTTTCTTTCCTTTTACATTTTGTACTCCGGCTAACTTGGCCGACCACAAACGCTGACCTCGGTCACACCCACAAACGGCTTTTAAGCCTTTGCTTCGGCCATCCTTACTGCCCAAAGAAGCAACCAACGGACATCAGGTCCACCGAGCCCAGAGACGCACTATATGGCTGGAATTTGGGCTCGGTTCGGCTTGGCAAGACTATGAGGTCGGCCACAGCCAAGTTACACTCACACTTTGGTGAGCAAACCAAACAACTATTCCAACACCTTCTCACCTTGGTTGGAGGCTGGCACCTTCGCCGAGCACCAAACCACGGATAAGGGATACCCAACACACCTCGGCAGTTAGCCAACGGGCCGTCTTCAACATAGCCGAGCAAACTATTTTCCTCACGATCCTACTCTACTTTGGTCACGGCTCGGCAGTTACCCATAAGCCAGCCATTTCTACAATGGTTGACAACTATGTCCCACAGCCGAACCTAAACCAAAGTGGGGGCTATGGATACATACTTAAAACAAAACAAACAATACGCCAAGCTCGGCTAAGTTACGAAATGATGCAAACAAATAAACTACGAGTCCAAGCAAACATTGCAAAACAGAACCCATTCATTCAAAAGATCATCCATTCATACTCGGCAAAAGCCAACGATTACATCATTAACAGCAGAATCCGGGCTCGGATACATCGAAATCCAAAAGCAAGTACAAGAAAGAAAAGAAATTATCAAGTACAAAGAGAACGGGTGATTAACTACGGTGACCGGTCACCCAAAATCCGGCACCTGCGAGTGTCCTTTCAACCTTGAGCGGCCTTATCTGCAGTAGCACTGGCCTTAGCAATATCAGCCTCAACGTTAGTTGAATCCACATTGGCTTCAGCTTCGGCACTTTTGGCAGCAATTGTTTGATCGCCCTCGGCAACTGCAACGTCGGCCCGAGCATCTCCAACCTTGTCAAAATCTTTTAAATTTTGTCCGGCGTCGGCATCGGCTTCGGTAATATCCTTGATATCATCCTCACTTTCCGGATACTCCTCCGGAGGGAGAGGTGCACACTCCTCTTCAGTGTACGGCAAGACAAGTTCGGGAGTCGCTGGGGCAGGAATCGACTTCATCAAATTGGTATCAGCCTCCAGCTGCATCACTCCACATGCCGCCTTCACACCGTCTTTGTATCCAGTCCGGTAGGCGATGGGGATCCTCATTCGGATAGCATCATTCACCATCGACCGAGCCTCGCGCATATACTCGGCGCCGGCCCTGTCAAATCCAGCCTGATAAGCCGCCCCATCTACCTCTTTCATCTTCCTTTTCTCCCTTCGTAAAACTTTGGCCACCTCCTGTTCGGCCTTCTTCAGCTTTACCTCCATCTCATCCCTCTCCTTTTCGAGCTCGGCAATTTGTGTCTTTGCCATCTTTAAGCTCCCCTTGTAGCTTCTCACTTTTTCACGTTCGACCTTAAGGTCTTCATGAAAACGAGAGCGCTCGGCAAGGACGAGCTCGGCATCCTTTGATGAGCGGAGTAAAGCTTGTCCAGCCTATTAAACAGAGAATGTTAGTACCCAACTATGAAGACATAAGTAAAGGAGAATGGAATCGGATGTACCTGAACAAGGTGAGCGGCAGCATGGATTAAGCTCGGCTGGAGTCCTTCGGGGACCTTCTGCATGTCCTTCGGCAAGGCAAGACCTTGGAGCATTGCAGCAGCCAGTTGAGGCTCAATCTTCACCGAATCCTCAATTGTGACAACCCTGCCTCCGGTGAGGGCATACGAAGGAGAGAACTCCAGAGCAGCGACAACGCCAGCCGAACCCAAAGGCTGCTGCGCTGATTTTGAACCGCCTGCAGCCGACGACTCAGTCCTCTCCTGTGGGGCAGGACGAGTAGTCGTCGGCTTCGTTGGAAAGAAGTCATGGGTGAGCTTCTGCCGCTTTTCAGCAGGTTCGGCCAGCCCAGACTCTTACCGAACGGCCTTGCCGTCCCTGATGTTCACCCGAACAACGTTTCATCGACCCATTTCTCCTGTGTGCTCGGGAATGAGTGTTTGAGGGGGGACGTTGATGCCTGGAAGTTCGGACTGCTGGCCGTCCCCGAACCAAAATTCAGCCGGCTTTCTGAAGCTCGGCAATTTAACCCTCGGTTGTTTTTCGCCTCCTGTGGCTCCCTTCTTCTTCCCTCGACCTTGGCCCTCAGTGCTCGGCCCTGCCTCCTTAACTTTTCTTCTAAGCTTTCCTTTGTAGGACGGCTCGTAACCAAGCAGTGTTGGTGCGTCCCTACAAGTCTGGGCCAAAAGGATATCGATGTGTGATTCGATGGACAGAGATTGTTGCGTCTTCGTGATGGCCCTGTGATCTACAAAAACAAACAGTCAGTGGTCGGCAAAGCGCATAATTATCCATGCTCGGCTTGGCAGACAATGGAAATACCTCTGAAATCCTTAATCCTCGGGACACTGAACCTTTGATTGGACTGATTGCCGAACTCGAAGTTGCCACTTACTTCGACATAAAAATTGGCCCATTTATCAGTATCGGGCAAACCATCAATTAATGGCTGTTTTTTGCTGCGCGTCGACAAGTACCGACGCTCGGTCTGCCCGTGCCTAGACATGATATACGTATGGAAGAGGTCGGCGACGGTGAACTCCAAGTCATGGAGCTCCTTCAGCTTTATTACCGACATCACTATTCGGTAGCTATTAACGGCAAAATAATGGGGAACGATACTGAAGCGTGCCAGCAGTTCCCTCAAGAATGGGTGAAGGGGGAATCTCAACCCAGCCTCACATATCGCCATTAGCGGGACAGTGATGTGCTCGGGGTGGTGATCCCTCGTATCCTTTATCCTATTACTTGCCACTTGGCTGACAACGACATCCTCAGGAATATTGTACTCTCGGCAAAATTTTTGATACTCCCTAGGATTTCCACTAAAGAAATGGGCGTGGGGGCAAACCTGGCCCCTCTCGTAGAGATCGGCCACCTCTTTATCCTCGGATTGGGTTTCGCTCTCCCTGGAACGTACGGATTCACGGGCGTCGGCCTGAGAGACGAACCTGGATTCGGCCTCTGGACCCAAGTGAGGTTCGGCCTCAGAGCGGGTTGAAGTTGTAAACGATATCTCAGGCTCGGTATCGAACTCGTCGGCAGCGTATTCATAAACACGCTCGGCGTTCGAATCACTAGTGTCAGACATATTGGAAGCAATTGAGGAGATCTGGCGTCGGCTTCGGTGTCTCTCCACGCACTCGCGAATTATCGAGGCAGCAGAATCGCCTCCCGAGCTTTCAGAGTCAGAAGATATGACTATGATCGGGTGAGCCAGACCTATCAAACACACAACAAATTATGAGAAACCGTATCGTCGGCGACGGATGAGGATCTCCCTACGCCCGGCTACTCTACTGGCCCACCCTATCTTTATCCTACTGGGACTCAAGCTCGGGAAAAATCTGAGATGCTAATGACCGGATTCGGACTCGGCCAGACCTTACCGGCCGTGGTGCCACGCTCGGTCAAACCAACTGTCTCTAGGGTCGCGCTCGGCCCATGATGGGCTCGGCACATCCCCATGCCTTCCAAGTCAACCAGTACCGTTACTGGGGCTCGGATGAACAGGTTGAAGAGGAAGATGAACAGTTGTTCATCCCCATCCTCGTACTGTTCACACAGAACGTAAAACCCCAAAAAAAAAACCCAAAAGAAATGACAAAAAAGACGTGAAAACTACAGAAAAGCAAGAGACGAACGTTTACCTGAAGATTTCAACGTGATTTGGTAGAAGATCTGCCTGGAATCAAGGCTGAGGGATGAACGAACGTTGAACGGAGCTCTGGCTATGGAGTTCTAGAGAGAGAGAGTTGGTAACCTCTCTCTCTCTCCTCTCGTCTCCCTTATATAGGGCTAGGGTTAGAAAATTTGGGTTTCCCGCCCATCATTACACCGCCGAACAGACAACCAGTAATGGCTTGACATGTGGCAATGGTAGGTCAGGCTTGCAGGGCTTCACGCGTGCCAACCGTTCCTCTGACAGCCGTACTCAACTAAGCACACTTGGCGTATCCTCGTTGGTTCTTCTGAAATGGCTTGTATTAAAGTGTTGGGGCTCGGCTAGTCGCTGCCAAGCAACCGCCACGCTCGGCCAAGGTTAAACATCAATCCC